>PVLD010002630.1:0-160673 GCA_004027595.1 Dinomys branickii | reverse complement strand
TGTCTTTGGATTTTTGGTTTTTGTGTTTGTTTTTTTTTTCTGTTGTTGAGAGGATTAACGGTCTGACTAAATTTGCATGTCTATATATGGGTCCATACATCTACAATTCGAAGATATCAATGGATAAAGCAACAACTACTGTTGAGACCATATCACCTTGTCTATAGATTAGTTGTGATTGTACTATTTTCTATGATAATGGGTGTCTGTTTGTCAATATGTTTTTGCGCTTTTATGTTTCTAAAAGAAAAAAAAAAAAAAATGAAAAAAAAAGTCACTCAGCAAACGAGGAAGGAACAGTCCTCAGTTATTTTTTCACGAGGCCAGCATAATGCAGGCATCAACCTGGCAAACATTCGAGGCAAGAAAATGGCACCTACCAGAGTCTGTAACAAAGTACTCTCAAGCAGAACCCGTCACCTAAGACAGGGCCAGGACTCATGCCCGCCCTGTATCCCTGGGGCGCTGAGTCCACATCGACGAAGAACGAAATTGGGATGGAGGAGACGTGGCCGCCGTCAAATGTACTAAGAGATGTAAGGCCAGGAGGTGCAGTGTTCCTGAGCTCCTTGTCGGGGGGGCTGTGTTAAGGGCTCAGAGGAAGCTCGGCGTTGTGCCAGGGACGTGAGCCCCACCCTAGAGGGGACTCCGTCTCAGGGTCCACCTCTGCCGCGTCCTCGCGCCACTGCCTGGCTGCGCTCGGGGGACCCCGGCAGCCGCAGGGGCCCCACAGGTGCTCGTGCAGGGCCCAGCAGGGTCTAACTCAGCAGACGCCAGGCTCCATCGGGTGCTGCCCTCCTGCCTGGTAGAATCCCGACTCCCATCTCACTGGGTCCTGTTACACCGCCCTGTGTTTTACACCCTCAGGTCTTACCTCATAGGCGCAAAGGGCGCACCTGAAATCTGAGAAACTACTCCCTGACAGAAGAGGGTGCAGCTGGCCCGCGGATGGCGGGCATTTTTCAATTTCCACGTGAAAAAAAGAGGAAGGAGAAGGAAGAGACACAGCGTGGGCCGCGGCTGCAGGGCTCCCACTGCTGCATCCTGGGCTTCCAAACGTCACTGCTGTGTGCCCCCTGCGGGCCCGGTCCTGCTCCTGGGCTGCTCCTCTCACGAGCCCGGCGTGTCCCAGACATTCCCGGAAACACCAGAGAGGAATCTTCCTCGTCGGTTCGCCTTCTCCTTTGCATCCGGTTCTCCCAGGCCCACCTGCTCATCCCCTCGCTCTAAGACAACAGGGACCAAATTCCAAGCCAGGCAAACAGACCAAGGCTGGGAAGGAGGAGGTTGCCGAGACATTTTCTCTCCCCTTCATCTTTTCCCACTCTTCTTCTTTCTCTCGTTCCTTCTCCTACACTCATTTCTTCTCTCAAATCGTGAAAAAAAGTGTGATGGTGTTTGAGGATCGGCTTTTAGTCCGTCTCTCACGCAGTCACAGAGTTGCCCAATCAGGGCTCAAGTTTGGGCCCCATCACTTCCGGTCTCTGAGAAAGCCCAGAAGAGCTGGGTTTCCGGATTTGCATTTGGGATTCTTTCTCTACTAGTCCTAAGGCACAAGTTTGTTCCTAAAGTCTCACCGCATCAACTTTTTTTTGGTATCAGGAATCGAACTCAGGGCCTTGCACTTGCCAGGCAAGTGCAACATCAACTTTTAGTTGCTCAGTGCTTATCAAACCCAGAATATCCTCCTTTCTTTTTTTTTTTTTTTGGTACTGGGAATTGAGCTAAGAACCTTGCACTTGCCAGGCAGGCACTTGTGCCGCTGATCTATATCCCTAGCCCAAACCCAGAATATGGAAGATGTCAACCCTCTTCTCTCCGCTCCACACAAAAGTTTAGGACTTTTTTGTTTTGTTTTTTATTTGTCTGGGTTTTTCTTCTTTTTTGCTCTGGGTAAGCTTCATGGGTGTTAGCAGTCAAAATTAGCATGCAAGGCTCTGTAAGAAATCAGGAATGACTTGGACAACCACGGGGCTTTCTCCTAGCTGCCAGGATTTCTCCCCAGGGAGGTCTGGGGTCACCCTTCTCTCATTTCCCAGGACCTTCTGGAGCTTCCTCTCCCACCCCCAACTCTGAGGACACAGAGCCAGCCCTGATGCAGCGACCCTCCCAGCACACCTGAAGCCTTGAGTTTGGGTGATGCCAGGCCCATGCGCTGGCTCCTCTCTGAGCAGTGCAGGGTGCTGGGAGAGCAGGAGCCCAGGGTCTTTCTCTCTGATCCTCCCAGAGAGTCAGGGGCTCCTGAGAGGGACATGGTCTCTGCAGAAAGCCTATTTGGGGTCTAGCAGAGTGGCCTCCAGCTCAGGAGGAGGCCAGCCTGGTGCAGCTGTCCAGGGGCAACCTGGGGAGATCGCAGGGCAGGCGCACAGCCCGAAAAGGAACCAAAGGATCTTGGGGTACCCTGGCCAATTTCAGATGCTGCTCACAGTGAGCAATGGGGGCTCATTCTATCTCTTGTGGGGACGTGTGTCCCATGGACATCACCGGTCTCAGACCCACAGCAGGCCAGCAAGCTGGGTGGTTTCCTTCTTCTGTTTTGTAGGTGTGATCAGAGAATATAAATGGCATTTTCTAAGCAGTCTAGGGACAAGCCAATGATTAGGCTCATCCTTGTGCAATGCATGCATCGGGACTCAGAACCTCCTGCAGGACCACACTGAGCTCCGGCCCACCTGGTATAACCAAGAGAAAACTTGTTTCAGGTGTAAAGAATAGGCACACACAGAGGAGTACGGCACACCTCACTTCAGTTGTGTCATGCCAGGGAGTCCATGCGTGACCTGGAGTTTGACTGATGTCCAAAAAGTTCAGAGCATGTAAGAATGATCCTCTTACTGCAGGGATAATGGCCTATCTAGGAAGAATCTAGGGCTGGGTGTGGTGGCACCTGCCCACAATCCCAGCACTTGGGAGGCTGAGGCAGGAAGGTTGCTATGAGTTTGAGACCAGCCTGGGCTACATAATCAAGTTTAAGACTAGCCTACACTACACGGTGAGACTCCCATCTCAAAAAGAAATCTAGGAAAAAATAAAATTATTATTCTATAATTCCACTGAGAAAGAAAGAGGAAGCAGGCCAGAAAAAAGAGAAGAAAAGGAGAAGGAAAAGGAGGAGACAGAGGGGAAGGGGAAGAGGAAGAAGAGGAAAAGGAAGAAGAGGAGGAGGAGGAGGAAGAAGAGAAGGAAGAGGGGGAGGTGAAATAACTAATAAAGAAAACCTGTCATCCAAAGAAGCCTGTTGGTAACCTCCACCCTCAACCATCGGTATCACAAGAGAAGGCGAGGGGGCTGTAGGGAGGGCGGAAGCCACTCTCAGAGCCCAGGGCTGGCCTTTCAGGTCTTTTGGGCCCAGGGAAGTGTGTGCGGGAGAATCCTTCTGCTCCTCAGACACAGTGGTGGAAATGCTACCGCAGCCTCTAACTCTGTTTCTCTCACCTGCAATCAGAACACAAGGAGTCTTCCAGTGGGAACAAGAGGACACCAAAGTGAAGGACAAAAGCAGATGCCCCTGGACAAACTCCAGGCCCAGCCCTGCCCCGGTGCTGGTGAAACCCCTGTGACGCCTCAGGGCAGCCAGCATCGTTGTCGCCAGCAGTCTCTGCCTCCCGCTCCTCATCTGTTAGCTCAGAGATGCTCTCTGAGGAAACTGGAATAAATGGAGCAGGTCACGTGAGAAAGACCCTAATGGATTTCCTCACAGATGGAAACCGGAAGTGCACAGTGAACTGCAAGCAGCTTTGCCACTGGTTGAACAGTCTGATCTGTGGTCAGGAGAGCTGGTTTCCCTGGACATGCCATTCCTCAGACAGGGGAGCTGGTCCCATCACTGAGGAGATCTGAGCTATAGTTCTCACGGCTGCAGAATGAAGATTAAAAATACCTCATAAGGCAGAGTTAGGAACTCAGATCACGCATATCAAGGTCGTCTTGAAGCTCATGTGTGTCACATGACAGTAAGTGCGTACTGGGGATTCCATTGTCGTCAGTCACAAGCTGTGGTTTCAGCCTTATTTTAGCCCATGTTCTATCAAAAGCACGGACAACGTGAGAGGAAATCAGAGTTTTCAGGAGCTACGGTGACAGCCAAGGCCTCTGATGAGTCTTAAGACTTCACATAATTCCGAGAGCTGGGTGGGGACAGTCACAGTGGCTTTGGACAAAATTCATAAAAACGATTTACCAAGAACACTTTGATATCCTTTTGGTGGCTAAAGATAAAAACCCACAAGGCCAGCTTGAGGAGCCCTGAAGGACCTGGGGGATGGTGGCTGCCAGGGACAGGAAGCACCCTCGAGGCCGAGTCCATAGCAGTCTTCCCGGGTCACTGCACATCTGGGCCCCTGCACATCTGGAGCCGCTGGCTTAATTCTGGGCGGGGCGGGCAAGACAATGAGGTTTCTAGTAGGCGGCAAGTTGCTGAAGGAATTAGAAGTGCCCAGGAGGAGAAGAATAAACAGAGGTACCTGCGGGTGTCGTTATAACCAGCTCCGCAGTGTGGTGGGTGCTCCTGCTGGTCCCCTGCAGCATTGGGCCTCTTCCCAGGTCACTCCACTCGCTCCTCTCCACACGCCGTGAGTCCGGCGCTACTGCTGTCCCGTGCCTTCCCACTGTGGGAGATGAGAAAACAGACTCAGAGTAAATGGCTCATATGTAGCTGGTAAGGAGAGAACAGATAGCGGACCCCAGGTCCACTATCTGTGGCAGAACCGGTACTTCTCACCACCAACACGTTACCCTGCTCTCCAACAGTTGGGGGTTGTAGATGCTAACTTATGATATTTGAAGGATCATCCTGTGGAAGGTGCCTTCTGCCCTTTGCCATGTATTTAAAGAAGGCAGAGGTCATCTCAGGAAGTATAAACACCAGAAGGGAAATTTAGGGCCAGCCTGGATCCACTGCACTGAAATTCTCTACTTGCAAAGCTGAGGCTGGGGCCACCCCGAGGTCCCTGAATGTTATGAGTCTGTCCTAGGGAACCTTGAGGACTCCTTGAGGGGACTACAGTTTCATTAGGCTCATCCTTGTGCGATGCACGCATCAGGACTCAGAGCTTCCTGCAGGACCACACCGAGCTCTGGCCCACCTGGAAAAGCAAGGTCGTCCCTGATCTTCAGCCACAACAGGCTGGGGGGCTGAGTCGGACCAAGCAGGGCAGAGGGTACTTAACAACTTAGCAGGACGAAGGACTGACTTGCGGCCTGATGAGCATTTTAAGTATTAGTATGTACATAGAGGATCAGCCCTTATATCTCCTTTGAAAATGGGTCTCACACCGAGTTTAAATCAAACCAGCTTCTCAGCAAGACATCCCGGCCAGGCTTGGTGGCACGTCCTCTAATCCCAGCACTCAGGAGGACGCCTTCCAATTCCGGGCAGCCTGGGCTATAGTGAGACCCTGCCCCAGAAAACAAAAATAGCGAGAACCACAATGACACAGAACCTCTTTGGTGGTTCCGAGGCAGCCCAGGATCAGCACTTTTCACGTGCACACCGAAGTCTTAGGTGCCAAAGGTAATAAACAGTGGTAGAATAATGGTTTCCCCTCAAAGCCGCACCTCCAGTTCCCTTTGCCTGGAATAGCTCCCTGTCACTCCTCCCACTGAGGGATCCGCCTGCCTGCCTAGACCAGTGTGCTCCAGGGCACCCCATTGGGGCTGGGGAGGGAAGACTGTCACTGCGGCCCCAGATTCCGTGGCCTCCCTGCTGCACTGGGAATGCCAGGGAGGAGCTGAGTGTGCTTTTGTTCCCTGCTGTGCCTTGAACAAGAGCCCCAAAGCCAGCAGGGCTGGGATGTGTGAAGTAGGCCCTGAGGAGGGAAAGGATGAAAAGGCCTGGCCCTGCCCCAAGGGGGCCAGAGGGTGTCCCTGTGCTGTATTAGGGACGGAGGAGAGTGCATGCTCAGCCCTGGCCCCCAGGGAGGCAGGACCTGGAGAAGTGCCCGGGCCACGCATTCCTGTTGGTGGCAGTCACGTGCAGCCATCCCTGGTGCCCACACCTTCTGCATGTGAGTGCCGGCAGCACCCAGGCTGGTGAGTGGCCGGGACAACCTCAGGTGTAGAGCACAGGACACTCGGGCTGTGATTTCCAAGGGGCCCCTGAGAATGTGAGCAGACTGTCCTTTGCTGTTGCTCCTGGAGCCCTGGCCCCGGAGCCCTGGGAGTATGAGGCTCAGGCATTGGTGGGGCTGTGAAGTCAGCGCTTAGTTGGGAACTGGGCTGCGCTGTGAGTGGCAGCTGAATGGGTCCATGTTGAGAAAGCTGCAGGCAAGCGGTCCTGTGACAGCACTGTCCCAACAGGAAGGGTGCGCTCCGGAAAGAGGGGGCGGAAGGGATGAGGGAAACTGCTCCGGGCTGGGGGTGGACACGCAGGGACGGCAAGGCCAGAGTTACACAGCACAATGGTCTGTAGGGCCGAGGAGCCCATGGCCCCCACCCGGGGCTGCCCATGGAAAATGAGCCCAGCCTTTAAAGTTGATGGGACACCAAGTAGTCAGAGCCGAGGGCCACGTGGTCAGTGAAGCCAAAGCCTGAGACAGGGCAGGGCCGCCTCATTCCAGCAGTGTTGGAAGCGTTCCCTGGAGATGGGGCCAAGGCAGGCTGCAGGGCACAGAGCTGCCACCGTCACTTCCTTGGCACAGGGAAGCCCACAGCCCAGTGAGACTGGACACGGCAGGGAGAAGAGCAGGAAGGGGAAAGAAAGCCCAACTCCACCGGGGGACACCCAGGGGCTGTCCCTGCCTGCTCATGGGTGCCACGAGGGCTGGGCACCCCACCCTGTGTCCCGTGTGCCTGGGACCCTTGTCCCTGCCTTGTGCTCAAGTGTAGGTGGGAAAGCCCCTCCCTGTGTCACCTGGCTTCTGTCTGACTCTTCTGCCAGAGCATAGGAGCTGGGCTTGGGACGCCTGAGGGGCGTCTGTGATGGAGCAGGGCTGGGTTAGATCCAGATCACTAAAGCATGGGCATTCAGAGTGCATGGGCCTGCGGCTGGGAGCTGGGTGGATTCTGCTGAGAAGCAGGCTGGAGGACACGCTTCTCCATCCGCTGGCACACAGGGCGGGCACCTGCACGGGACTCCTGGCGACTCTGGGGTGACAGGCAGATGCATGCTGTTCCAGGAGCTGCGTGCAGTGCCCTGGGGGCCTGGGGCAGGGACCCCTCCAAATCAGGAGGGAGCTGAGGGCATGCATGGGGAGACGAGAAGTCAGAGAAAGCACCTCGGACACCATGTTAAAGAAAATGATTTATTTAAAGTGTTAAATGCCATCACCAGAATGAATTTGATTTACATTAGTTGGTGTTTGTTACAGGACTCATCTGCCCTTTTATTTCCAACTGGAATTCCCTTTGCATTAAAACATACTATGTACAGGGCAGCAGTGGCCACTGGCTTAGTGCTATTTATACAACTAAACCACAAGTCGAGGTGCAGACGTGTGAAAATTAAAAAAAACACATCGACTTTTAAATAAATACTGCATAATGACAAATATGTACAAATATCCCATACAGTCATGTCCTTCTTATTAAAATTAGAAATAATTTGTATAGGAATATGCACAAAAGATCACGTGACTGCCTCTTAGGGTGAGGAAAATGGTAAATGTTTATTCTAAGGGGTGGCATAGACACTCTAGGTCTATGAACTCAACTGTTGCTGGTACACAGGAGGCTAAATGATGTCAATAAAGTTTTATTCATTCTTTGACCAACCTTGCCTGGGCCATCACACACCTAAAATGTCAAGACACAGTCTCGGTGTAGTTCATGTTGCACCACATAAAGAGAAGGCATTTTTAGTGATACTCATTTTATCTTCTGCACCATATCAAGCATGATGGTTTTCAATGGTCAGCACTGAATTAAAAGAAAACAAAAAAAAGGAATTTTTGTGCATGGCTTTCATTTAAACAAATGAGATACATGTGGATTTCAACAATTATTGCCAGAAACTGAACTAGTCCATAAGAATATGTTATCAAGCACACATAAAACCCGGAAGTACAGGCAGTCAGTGATGTCACCCTGTGACTTCCTCTCAGAGGGACCGAGCAGAAGTCCAAGCTCCCAGCTCCACCTGAGGCAAGAGCTGTTGGGAAACCAAAGGCAGGGCTTTTGACTTTGGGATTTGCCTGGAGACTTTTGGTGATGGTGTCAAAGGACTATTCATAGACATGGTGACTTTCTCTGAGTCACCTAAAAATTGGAGCTTTAAAATTGCTGTAAATTTATGTCTACTATCTTACTTTAGAAATATAATTTGTGAAAAATTGAATTTTACTACAGAAAAATGAATTAATAAACTGCCCTGTGTCTTAGGGCTCCAAGTTTTAGCAGTGTATTCACACAGTAAATGGAAATCGGCTGAAGAAATCACCTCAATAAATTAAAAAACAAACAAAACCTACGACCTCCAACAAACAATATTTTAACCCCTGCATAATGAATAATGCGGGTGCTAAAGCAAATCTATTAGAAGTTATGATGGCCACATGACTTTAGGATTTTCTTGTAAACTGAATTTTGAAGATAAAAAAAGATGACCATGCACTGTACAATGAATTGCAAGAGTTCTATATCTCCTTTGTTAAACCCATGCCAACAACTTTCTTGTGCTCTGAGCCATGTTGCCAAGTCCTTTCCAACATGCTTGAAGTAGAGAGCTCTTACATGACTTCTTTCCTTTGGGAAATTCACAAATTTAGGAGCATCCACTGCTCTGAATTAAACATGGGACGTAAGAGAGAGTCAGATCAAAACCTGTCATTTTTTAGTGTAAGGTTCATTCTGGTGGGGAAAAAGAAAATAAAAGACCAAAAGAGAAAGAAGAAAAGTGAGACAGGAAAAGAAGGGAGATGTCAAGAATGTGTGTACACCGGACCTCACAGGATTTGTTACTGAACATGGAGATAAAGTGAATACGTTATATTTATTTGTCACATAAAGAGAATTTTAAGTATCTTCTAGAAAGTATTTCCATTTGTAATGTCTGCCAAAATACAGACTCTGGTAAAGAATAAACGCAGGGTGTCTGTGCATCACCCTGCCGCATTCTCTCCCAGTTTTAAAACCATGCACTAGTGAAATTTATTTTTAAAAATAATATAAATTGTTGAAAATGGCTGATTTTTATTCTTTTTTTGCAAGTTGCAGCCCCAAGAAAATAAGTATTCAGCTAATCTGTGTCCATGCAAAAAAAGTGTCTTTAGTTTCATTCAGTACAGTGTAGCCACAGAATTTGGTTTTCAAAGTCCAACACATCTTGGCATTGGTGCACGACGGGCCTGCTGGGCTGCCGCCTATCGCTCTGCCCAAGGGTCCCCAGCTGAGCCTGGGCGACGCCAGCTCCCAAACACTTCTTTGGTCTCTTGCTTTTCACCTGGTGCTTCTCAGGACCCCACTCCTGGACCTGTGACACAGCTTCACGCTGGAAAGCTCCATTTCTGTGGCATACCAGGGCTTTGGGTCGGATAAATGAAGAAAAAGGAACGATAAAAATATAAAGGTGCCATTGAAAAGGGCTTTTGTTGCATGAAACTGACTGATTCTTTGAGATTAATCCATGGCTTCAGATTGGACCAGAACTTGAGTGTCACCGAATGCCACACCTGATAGTTCTTCCTGCTCTGCTCATCACCTGAGGACCTTCGCTAGGGCACAATGTGTGCAACTTCCTCTGAGAACACAGGATCGCTTCGCCTCCCTAGAAGGGGCTCAGAAGACATGACGTTAAGCATGCAGTGTTACCAGGGTCTGCGACCTGTGGGTGTTTTGTAACGCTGGTTGCTGTGACAACAGTTTTACAGCTGCTACGAGCGAGAGTAAGATGGTCCTGTTGAACTTTCCAGAGAGGACTGGGAAGCTCTTCTCGTCAGAGGGGCCAAGGTTGGATCTACTAGGGAGGAAGGGGGGAACAGTTTGAACCACCCGATCACCATGTTGGATAGTTCCAGTTCATCTAAAAGTATCTGGGCGACTCCCATGAAGGATTTGTGATCCATTCGGCCATAATCGCCCCAGACAATAATCTGTTGGCAAAATATAAAGTAATGTCAGTGTAATCGTGTGTACAACAAAATACTTGTGAAATACATTAGAATATGTTCAGTTAATGTTCTGACATTAAAGTTCAAGTTAAGCCAGGCACACTGGCACATGTCTATAATTCCAGACAACTTGGGAGGCTGAGGCAGGACAATTGCAAGTTTGAGTGTAGTCTGGGCAATTTAGCAAGACTTTGTCTCAAAATAAAATTTTAAAAGGGCTGGAGATTCTAGCTGAGTGATATAATGCTTGCCTAGCATGCACCAGGCCTTGGTTCAACCCCAGCATACAAAGAAGAAGAAGAAAGAAAAGTTAAACAGTTGTGACTAGTGGGATAGTTGTCTTTCGTACTTGAATCCTGAGCGGCACAAGAAGACCATAGTGAGGGCCAAGGGCAGGAGGAGTCTGGGGAGATCGGAGTTGGTGAGATGGTAGTCTGCAAGCCTAGAGTCTCTCAGGCAACAATATGCACAGGTTTAGGGCATGCCACTGCCCTGGAGTCTCAGAGGGCTCCAGGGGTGAGGCCAGGGGATGAGGCCAGGCCTAGGAAATGCTCTTACACAGGGTGAGGGACTGAGCAAGCCAGTACCTGTAACACCTTTCCCTGTGGGCTCTCCTCGAAGGACAACAGCTGCTGGTACAGAGGCTCCAGCGTTTTCCTTGCCACTTTGGTTTTCTTTTTGGCTACGCAGACTCCGTTATCTAACAGGTACACTTTTACGTAGGGTGCTGGGGAGAGAGCAGAGAGACGACAGGTGTGTGTGTGGCCGGGGCACCTGGCTCCCGGGGCCGTCTGTCTGCCATTAGTGCAAAGAGCTGGCACCATCACAGCCCCGGGGCACCAACTGCTGGCCACTGAGAGGGGCAGGGAGGGAGATTTTTATTATTCTGTCAACTGGCTATATGGATCCAGAGGTTAACTAAGGCAAAATGTCTCCAGGAATCGTCAAGAGAGATGCTTCTGCCTTTCTGCCCCGATACTGGCTCAGAGCCGTGCTGTTTTATTCAAGCCCACAAATCGCTTTCACTGCAAGGCATTCATTCACTGGTGCTGGCGTGGGCACGAGGCGAGTGGGCTTCGTGATATGTGTGCAGATTAGCTGTGCGGAGGCCGCTAGTTATGAATTCCATGGCTCAAACCACTCTGACAGATGTTTCACAAACACCTCGTCCACGCAGTAAAAACCATGCCATTCCCTGAGACAGAGTGGGCTGACCGACTCCCAGCCTTCACAGACATGCTGCCAGGCATAGCACCAGGCTGACAGTACACTGTACTCTACATTTCTGCGGGGATCCAGGTGCTGAGAGATTCGCAGTTACGAGTTTGTCAGTGGAGATGCTGAGGCTAGGGACCAATTTCAAAATTCTGAGTGGTTTCATACATTATGCCCAGTGATTTCTGCACAATGCACAGGAGTCATCGTGCCACACCCTACAGCCCTGCAGTGTGAAATATTGGCACAACGAGGTATAAGGCAGAGTCTTTCCTCATGAACGGAAGGATCCCAGCACATGTGGGCTACTGCCTCAGTGGACCTCTCCAGAGCCTCTGCGCCTCAGGAGAAGCTCCAACCTCCAGATAACTGGAGAACACACAGCACCAGCTAATGGGAAGCAGGAGTGTCTTGGGTACATGTGGCGACAAAATGAATGACTGAATTCCTGGGTGGCCTTTCCCTTGGCAGGGCCTTCTACTCGCAGTACTTATTTAACAGCTTACATATCCCACCAGAGGGCATGAGCACTCTCACTGGACAAGTGCAAACTATGATGGACCCAAATCAGCCAGACCATCGACTCACCATCTCTATCCTTGATTTAATTAGGATCTAAGGTTCCAGCAGAAACAACAAGGCCCCCAAATTGAAGCTAGGCTATGGACCATCACAGAACCGCCCCAGCTCTTACCTGGCAGTGTCTTGGAACCTGGTTTTACAACAAGGCCACGGGCCCGGATGATCTCCACCTCCAACTGTCCCTTCTTGTCCATCATTCCCACCTGGATGTCACCTAGTGGGGTTGGGAGAGACAGGCACGCCTTACTGTGCGGTGCGGGGAGAGGGCTGTGCCAAAGGCTTTGCTTTGCAGCACTTCCCACAGAATTTATTAACTTATTTATATCTAATATTTATGGATTTGTATTTATTATTATATAGCAAAGTCTTCCTTTAAAAATCATTAGAAATTAAAAGAGGAAAAATGAGATATTTTTGTTAAGATCTAAGATGCTTTACTCTTTGTGCTAACACTGTTACAAACTCAATGAAATTTAGAGAATGTAATTTTCAAGAATCTAAAAGAACACGCCAGGAAGTCAGGGGACGAACTCACCCATTGCAGGAGTGGCCAGCGTCTGGCGTCCCACCAGCTGCGCGGGGCCGAGGCCATCCAGGAAGTCGCTGAATTGGCTGTCGGAGGCCAGGCGGACACCGGGGAAGATGAGACTGCGGACAGAAGGCCAGGCGGCGTTTGGTCCCCAGCCCCCCTGCGCTGGGGCGCCAAGGCTTCCCGAGAGCCGGGCGGGGGTGGGGGGTAGTAGCAGACAGCTGCTTCTGTTGTCTGCCGCTTACCTGTGCCGGGTGCCCCCCCCCGGGGAACCGCACCTTAGGCCTCTGTGTAAAAGTGGCCCTCTCTCGCGTGGCCCGCAGTCAGGGCTGCCGTGTCTGCCCCCACGCTCAGAGCGTGCAGCACGCCCGCTGGGGGCTCCACCCTCGCCGTCCTCCCAGCTGGGCCAGCCCCCAGCCCCAGGGCCAGGGCCCTTGCGCTTCCCCTGGCCCTGCCTGCCCTGCTCTTCCTCCGCCCCGAACCGCCGCTGTGGCTGAGTGGCGTGGCACAGGCTGTGGTTCCGGCACTCAGGGGCTAGGGCAGGAGCATCACAGGTTTAGTCTCTGCCTCAAAGTAAAAACGTAGAAGCAGCAGTTGTCCCTGCGCTGTCTGCACTTTCCTTCATTCTCCTCTGAAACGCTCGCCAGCTTTTTATTTTCACCACTCCGCCGAAGTCTCTGGGATCAAAGTGACATGGAGTGCAGGCTTCCTCTTCCACGGAGCACTTCCTGCGCTCCCTGTCCTGCAAGCCTGCACTCCTTTTTTTTGGTGGTGGTGGGGTTCTTCTTGAGACAGGGTCTCACTATGCAGTTCAGGCTGGCCTTGAGCTCACTTTGTAGCCCAGGCTGGTCTCGACCTTGCAACGATCCTCCTGCCTCAGCCTCCCGAGCGCTGGGATTACAGGCATGCACCACCACACCCAGCCAAGCCTGCACTCCTGCTCTTAGTTGACTACTAAAGGCCACAGTGCAATACTTTGACCTCTGTTCTTTTTCCCTTCCCGTTCCCTTTTCCTTCCCTTTACCTCTTTTCCCCTTTCCACTTTCCCCTTTTCCTTTTTCCTTTATCCTTTTCTGCAGTACTGGAGATTGAGTCCAAGGCCTTCACACTGAGCTACATCCCAAGCTATTTTTTATTTTGAAGCAAGGTCTTGCTAAAATCTCTAAGTTGCCCATGCTGGGCTTGAACATGCCTTCCTGCTGCCTCAGCCTCCCAGAGTGCTGGATAACAGGCATGTGTCACATGCAGGGCCCCCTTTTCTGTTCTCTGTCTGAATCCCTGGGTGGTCTTGCCTGGCTCACAGTTTTCAATGTGATTCATAGGGTTGTGCCCGTGTTGGATCACCTGTACAGCTTAGATCACCTGTACCATAGCTGCTCAGTGCTTTACAGGCATTTGAGGCTTAACTTGTTCAAAACTGGCCCCAAAGGTCCAAACAGAAAAGCCAAACTCTGATCCTCAGAGAGGATTCCCGTCCTAACAGTGGCCGCTGCACTCTCCCACTCTCCCGGCCTCTCCCTTCCTCTCTGTGATGGACCAACCGTGTCCCCACAAACTCACACGCACTTGGGTGCAGAGGAAAGGCCACGTGAAGACTCAAGGCAGCCACCTGCCAGCCAGAGAAGGAGACCCCAGGAGGGTCAAGCTGCCACGGACACCTGGACCTTTTACCTCTAGCCTCTGGGTCAGTGAGAAACATGTTTGCTGCTTAAGCCACTGGCCTGTGGTAGTTTGTTACCACACACATTAGTAAATGTTACTGTTCCGTGCCATGGTAAAGCCAGCAGGTGGACTTGCTTATGCCTCTACTTCCACACAGGCTGGCATTGTCCTGTAGCGTCACTGGGCCTGCTAAACTGGAAGTCAGGTCCCACTCCTTCCAGGGGGCCCTGAGCCCCTTGCCTGCTCTGGATCTGGGCACGGTAGCCAAAGCCTGAGCCTGAAGCCCTTCCTACCAAAGACCCACAGAGAGCCAGGCCTGCGCATTTCCGGGCCCCTGGACCTAACCACTGATACCCACCGTGTGGAGGACTCAGAAGGAGCTGGGCACTGGATGTGGACACAGAGGCCATGGCTCATGCACGTGTACATCCTGCGCAGGCTCACTACAGTCACCACCAGCACCAGAGCCCATTTACTTCTCACTTGGGCCTCCACTTCCTCTTAGACTTCCTTGGTGAACATCAAATCTGCACCTCAATTCCTAGAGACTCAGGTAACACGAATGCTTTGGCACATCAACATAAATATCCCGTGTAACCCTATTTAAAACTGTCTGGAGGCCACAGACCCCTCACAGTGTCATGGACTCCTGCGGACAAACCACCCTCATGCTTGTCATTAGCGCCGGGCCAGTGGTTCTGGTGACCTCTCATCTGCACGGTGGCCACACATGTGTCTTCACGTGTGTGCGACTCGGTGATGGTGGAACAAGGTCACATGCTCTGCTTCCTTCCATTAGTGTCCTCATCACCCCTTCACAGATCTGTAGCCACTACCACCATTAACCTGTTGGTGATAGGGCTACGCAGTCTTTAGAAATGCTTTAAAACAGCTCAAAGGCAGCTGGCTCATAGGGAAGCATCACGTAACCACGAGAAGAAGCTGATCAACTTCCTGGTGCACTTCCTTTTGGTTGCAGACTTCATATAATTTATTAATTAAAATAAAAATATGCTGATACAGACTTAGCTTCATGCAGTGACAATTACATTTTTGTTGTATATTAATTTCATTGTAAGCATTACTGCATAGAACTATCAGATAATAAATTATAGGAAAGGTAATTGCTATTACAAGAAACTAAGAAGATATCAGCATTCCAGTTTTGAAAATAATAACCCTTAAGCAGATCAAAGTTTTTAAAAATTACAAGTAATTTTTAAATTACTGTAATTTAAAAGGCTGATTGTAGTGAGCCTGCGCAGGATGTGCACATGCATGAGCCATGGCCTCTGTGTCCACATCCAGTGCCCGGCTCCTTCTGAGTCCTCCACACGGTGGGTATCAGTGGTTAGGTCCAGGGGCCCGGAAATGCGCAGGCCTGGCTCTCTGTGGGTCTTTGGTAGGAAGGGCTTCAGGCTCAGGCTTTGGCTACCGTGCCCAGATCCAGAGCAGGCAAGGGGCTCAGGGCCTCCTGGAAGGAGTGGGATCTGACTTCCAGTTTAGCAGGCCCAGTGACACTACAGGACAATGCCAGCCTGCATGGAAGTAGAGGCGTTAGTGAGTCCACATGCTGGTTTTACTGTGGCATAGAACAGTAACATATACAAGTAATTGCTATTACAAGAAACTAAGCAGATATCAGCATTCCAGTTTTTAAAATAACAACACTTAAGCAGATCAAAGTTTTTAAAAATTAGCATTGTCCACACAGTGCAGCGTGAGTCCTTACTGTTCTGTGCTTTTCCTGTATTATTTCACAGTAGGGTGGCACAATTTAAATGCACGGAGTGTGCGAGTCACATTTCAGCATCCCGCTGTTATAGCAGAACTCTACCCCGCACACATTTCCTTCGACACCAAAGCTGGAATGCCACTCTGCTCAGCGGCAGTGAGCCCCGTGCTGTCCACAGGAAACCAGCCTGGGGGTAGCGTGCAGAGCAGCATGGGCTGGCATCTGGAGAGCAGAGCGCGGATAGCGCAGGGCGCCCGCCAGGCTGGAAGCCCACACCCCGCAGCGCCCACTCACTTTCCTTCCGAGCTGTAGCTGTTCATGCTGCCGTCGGTGGACTCGCGGCTGGCCTGCCGCGTCATCCAGTTCCTCATCTCCACCGCCAGCCCGGTCTCTGTGCTCCTCTGGACAGTGCTCCGTAGCTTTTTACCTCCTCCTTCTGCAGAGAAGGAAACCACAGGTGTCAGAGTTTGTCCTCACCACCAGGCAGCAACATTCCAGACAGTACTGCCAGATCCACCAGTGAAAAGAACTGCATGTATCCAAGGCATTCCTCGTAAGAAGTCACAGGGCAAGGCATCTAAGACGATCTTAAACACTGTATTATTGACAGACATAAAATTCTTTAAGGGGCACAAAATACCATTGTTTTATTTCCATTTAAAACAGTGCTCAAACTGCTAACATCAGAGAAGAATTCAACCTAAGGAAAATAGAATAAACTTTGTTTCACTGTAATATAAATAAAATACCAGGTTAATTTATGCCTAGCACCTAGTTTTAATTGTAATATTGAAATGCCAGATTAATTTATACCTACCTTTTTTTCCTGTTTCTTTTTGTCATAGTAGAAGAATTAGACCTTGGTGCTATTTACGCAGAACAGATAGTGAAAAATACTCAAATTCCAGCCTTAATTTTCATGAGAAAGTCTGTGTCAGCTGAGAGATATCAGAAGGCAAAAAAAGGACCACAGAGGAAAGCCCAGCCTGCCAGGTGTTTCCCATCTTGGTGGCCTTCAGCAGGATTCTCACGGGCAGGGTAATAGCCCAACAGCGCTGTTGAAGACATTTCTCCTCTGGCCGCAGACAGCTGTGTCTGCAGGGGTCTTCGAAGCATGGTGGTGGAGTTTGAGTTCGGAACCATCAGGAGACCCGGTGCAGATGCATCTGAAGGGGTGAGGAGAGCGGCCAACAAGAAGCTCAGCCCAACCTAGGGACCTGCGAGGCTGAAGGGTGGCGCTGAGAGCACCAGCCGGAGCAAGCGGGCGACCGCCCAAGGCGCGAGTCCATTCAGTTCTCGGGGCCACATCTCCTGCGTGGGCTGTGCGAGTGATTTGCTCTCCCCGGACCCTCCTTGCAGCCAGGGCCAGGACTTGCTGAAAGCTCTTTGCGAGTCTTTTACATTTGCTCACCACCGTGAAGCACTGCTTACAT
The DNA here is from genome assembly GCA_004027595.1 of Dinomys branickii. NCBI lineage: Eukaryota > Metazoa > Chordata > Mammalia > Rodentia > Dinomyidae > Dinomys > Dinomys branickii. The sequence continues at coordinate 143,474 of PVLD010002630.1, read as the reverse complement.
TCCACCCATTTTCTATTTCAACTGTAACAAGCTATGATGTGCTCTAAAGAGTGCAGACAAACACAGACTGTGACTGACCTACAGCTCATTCCAGAGACCCAAAGGCAGCATTTTAGAACACTGATAGCAAGCATGTTGCACTGATATGAACTATAACCAGACACGCTTCCCCTACTGATGAGGGAGAGCTCGTGCTCACAGAGGAGCATTAGTTAATAAATGTAAAGGAATGACGAGTTTAAAAATTATCAGTGTGCAGCCTCCAGTGGAATAAATGACTGGAGCACAGCTCCTCAGTGGAGGCTAAAGCCATTAGATGAGAGATTGGGAAGAGGTGTTTAGATGACCCAAATAATCATTCCACAAAGCAGTTCTAATGCTCAGAGAAGAGCGAGAGAAAACTTTAACATGGGAGACCCGGTTATCACTACTTTAGTGATGAAGCAGTGCTGCTAATAATGGAGGCTGTTGTGTGTCCCTCCGGACAGAAGACACAAATTAGCACCCATCAAGCTGTTCTAGACAAAAATATAACCTATTCTAATCAAGATTTGGGGGCAACCAGTGTTCAAAAACACAAGGCAGAGTAACAAGATAAACAATACACACATGGTCAGACAAATCCAGAACATGGGATGCTGTTCAAGAGAATTAGACTAATCTTTTAACACAATGAAAAACAAACAACAAGCAAAGTGAGGGAAAGTTCTAGTCAAAACTATCTCAAGGAGATGTAAGCTTCCAGTGTCTTCAGTCTCAGTTTGACCTTTGTTTGGGAAAATAAAACAAAATAAGAAACCCTACAAATAAAACTGTATAAAATCAATTTCATGACAAGTAGAGAAAATGTGAATATGGATTGGATACTAGATGGGATATCTAATTGCTAACTGTCTGGGGCAGAGAATAGCATATATTACAAAGAATTACCTAGCACTCGGGAAGCTGAGGCAGGATGGTCACCTTGAGTCTGAGGCCAGCCTGGGTGACATAGTAAATTCAAAGCCAGTCTAAAATACCTACCCAGAGTCTGTTTCAAAAAAAAAAAAGAATTTCTTTTAAGACATACATGCAAAAGTCTTTAGACCCGAAATCTTATATTGTCTGCAATTTATTTTCAAGTGTGCAGTAAATAAAAAACACATATGCATAGAATAAGGAAAATGTTTTACAAAAGATGTGCATCCAGAGTAGGTCTTAGTGTTCATGAACTTTCTACTTACTCTTTATAACTTTATTTCATAATGATCCTCAAATGACCACATAAAAAAGTACAGCATCTGCCCAGGTGCGGACACAGTTACGGGAGGTGTTAGCTAGTGAGTGAGACCCAGCTTCTCCCTACAGCTTTCTACCTCATGAGAATAATGCATTTCTGAAAACACCATTAAATAAGGGATACTTCAGTGAGGCTTGAAAGAGGGGACTGAGGGTATCCATAGGAAATATACCATTTGGAAAGGAAGTGAGATTTCCAAAGATCCCAGGACGGCCTATGAACTCTATCATTTTAAAGTTAACATCTGACTTTTACGCAAAAGAAAGCTGATAGCCTGCTACTGCTCAGTGAAGAGACCCAGCTGCCACTTGTCAAAAAACAATACAGTGAACAAGTATGCAATCTTTTTGTTTACAGATTCCTTTATCCACATATCCTGTTCATAACAACTCTAAAGAACCAAACCAAAACAAAACCATATTTTTAAAAAAGATGCAGCATCTAAGGGCCCCAGAAGATCACACAATTCCCTGAAGCTACATAGTAAGTGACAGGGCCAGAATTTATGCAGTTGCTAGACTCCAAGTTCCTTGCTATCCATTAATCTGCTGTCCGAATACGAGCGCCTTGCAATCTGTGCGGCTGTGCGTGGAGGTGCGGCCGTGGGAGCTCTGGGGTGGTGGGGCGTGGCGAGAGCACCCCTCAGAAGGCGCCTGGGGGTGGGAAGAGCAGCGCATAGCAGGAGCCAAGCCTGTGAAACTGCTTCTCCGCTATTGACAAGCTGGGTGACACCGAGCACGCCCCTGTCTCTGCGGGCCAGTCCTCTCACGCCATGAAGTGGCAACGATGTTAGTACTATGGACCTCGTGGGATCTTCGGGAGGATTAAGCACTACAGTGCCTAGGATAGTTTTAACTGACACAGAGAAAGTCTTGCAATAGTCATTTTCCCATTACTAGGACAAAATATAAAACACCCAGATCTTAAAGGAGGAGAGGCTTATGTTGACTCGTGGTTTTGGGTTCAGTCCATGGTTAATTGGCTACAAGGTAGAAATGCTGTGGTGGGAGGCGCTGATGTAGGAAAGCTGCTCACTCCATGGCAGCCAGGAAGGAGAGAGAGCAAGTAGAACTGAGGACAAGAACATGCCCGTCAAGGTCACACACCAGTAGCCCACTTCTGACCAGGCCCTGCCTCCTAACGGTACTGTCAGCCATCGACACTCATCAGTGCATTGACCCCCTGGTGAGCACAGTGCCCCCCATGACAACCTCACCTTCCAAAAGCTCCACCTCTGAGTATGTGAAACTTTGGGTGACATTCTAGGTCTAAACTGTGACTGTCATCAACCAACAGCATTACTGTCACCATTGCCAGAGTGCAGTCAGAAAACCAGCAGTCTAGGCCAGGCTCCATCGCTGACCATCTGGCTGTGTAGTCCTCTCTGACTCACACACCTTCCTGAGTTCCTGGCTCATCTATGACAAAGGCAAGTGGAGGAGGGCAGATGCCTTCTGAAACCTTGCGGTTCTAAAATCTGTGAGTTGGTATCATTAGAGGGTAAGTAAGACCATGTTTTACAGCAAAGACCCAGGAGATACACTCTTTCTTGTCACCTGATGGAATCAAAGAAATCTAGCTAGTAACTGTGTAGGATAGCTACTAGTATGCTGCTCACAGTAGCCCTTTAAAACTTGTCTTTAAATGTTCCATTATCTGAAACATCCACAGACATTTTATAAAGGAAATTTATTTTTTAGCACCACAAATCCTTGTGTCACATTCACAATAAAAGCAATTTAAATACAATAATGCATCATGGTGATTTACCGTTAATGTTCCAGATCATTTCTCATGTTATTCAAACTAAAACCTGTCTGGAACAGGGAAGGTACAAGGTGCGTGAGGTGGGCCAAATTCTGAGGCTGAGAGGCCCCCGTGGTCATGTTATTCTGCATGGCAAAGGGATTCTGCAGGGGTAATTAAGTTAACCAACTGGTCAGCTGAAAGACAGGGAGTTAGTGGGCTTAGCATAACATACAACCACTCACAGTAGGAATGCGTCCTCGGGGTGCTTTCAGAGAGGTAATCAGAGAGATTTAAAAGAAGAATTCAGGGTACTTTACCCACCATGGTTTTAACAGTGATAGAAACCCTGAGGAGAAAACCCAGTCATGGGTGCTAGGCTTATAACCACAGAGCTTTAATCTGAGACAGGGTCTCACTATGCAGTTCAGGCTGGCCTTCCGCTCACTTTGTATCCCAGGCTGGTCTCAAACTTGCAACGATCCTCTTGCCTCAGCCTCCTGAGCCGAGTGCTGGGATTATAGGCATGCATCACCATGCCTGGCTTAGATTTCTATGTTTGAAATGGAGAGACATATAAAAATATTTTATTATGACCATAGGTGGATCAACTAAAATTATGAGAGTTTAGTCATAACTTTAAAAAGTACACACATGTTTACACATGTACATAATATATATACATGTAGTTGTGTGTGTACATATATACACACACATAGAGAGACAGTAACAAATAGTAGGGAACCCTGGAACAAAGGCCCTGATTTGAGGAGCCCTTAACCCACTCTGATATCATTACTGCAAACCAAAGTGGGCTTGAAGGTAAAAATCAAGTTCTTGAATTGCAAAATACTACAGTGTCCTTGTTATTCTGCTCTCTTTAGTCTGATGACTGATTTCAAAGAAAGCTACTTGATCAAAGGGAAGACCCAAAGGTCAGTTTTCCTAACAGTATCACAGAACTCCTTGAGCAATGTGACCTCAGAAATCAAAGGGCTCTCACTGCCTGGACTTGGAAACCATGCTAAACTGTGCCCAACCCCAACTCTCAGCAAGTGCCAAGTCCAGTATGAAGGTGACTTGCTCTCAGATCTGGGGAGCATGGAGTCTGCCCTACTGGCTCTCACTGGGAAGTCTCATCTTTGCAGACATTCTGAGTTCAAGATTTTTCTGGCCATCACTATGGGAGATAGTCTATGAGACTATTTGGTAGCTGGTTAGAGCCTAAAATCTGTCTTTAATTTTTAATTTAGACCTCAATTTATATACTTTAGTAATGTAATCTACATTTCATTAAAATTACTGTTTTTCAGAGTATAATTTAGAGAAGCCATTGCTTACATTTAAGACATTTTAAAATGTATTAGAATAAGTCTTCCTAAGATTACCAACTCAGAGTTTGGAATAATCTTGGAGATCTGATGCACCCATGCAATTTAGGTGCTCCTATGCTGTAGCAATAAGGAAGCGGAAGTTTGCAGCAGCTAGTTCTCCTTTAGTAGAAAGTTTCTTCATCTTCAAAAATCACCAGCACTTTGAAACATACTTTGACTGTCTTCTACTTTGCTAATTCCTTGAACTGTAATGATAAGAACTGCTCCAGCACTTTTCCCGACCTCCACAGTGGGCACGTGGATGTGATGTCTTCTGAATGGATTTTGTATCAAGACATGAAAGAGAGTGGTTTGTTTCCATTTTGTCCTGCAAAACTGCGCTCAGGGGGCCATTACTGTGAGAAAACTTCTGTCGGTGCATATAAAACCTTATGCATTTATATTTATGTTTGTCAGGCACTCTTACTACAATAAGTATGACTCAAACTTCTGAAAGTCTAAACAAAGTAGAGACAAATGTCCATTTCTTTTGAGCTAATCCAAGATCTGCATTAACAATTAAGATAGAAATTATCAGGAATAACAAGTTGGCTCTGAAAATTGTTTTAAGAGTGAAACATAAATCCACTTGGTTCGAGCAGCTTTGCCACAACCAACATAGAAGTTATACAGCTAAAGCTACAGTAGTGGCCACAGGAAGAACCACCGTCATAGTGGTCATCAGGGCTAGTACCCCCCCCCACACCTCTTGTACTTAGCCAATGAAATGTGAACAAAACTTGCCTTTGTAACTGTGGAGCAGAAGATGTAAATGCTGACACATGGCCAAGCCATGACCCTCTCCCTGTGTGTGGAAGTAGACACCAGGCACCTCCATTGGCCAGCGTCCCTACGTGCAGCTCTGCTTGTGGCTCATGAGGGACAGCAGCAGGAGTGAGGGGTGAATATTTTGGTAGTTGATTTTATTAACTTAACCTATTCAGACAGACATACACATAACAACCATAACACAATAGTCCTCTCCCTTATAAATAAGAGGTTTGAAATTCGAGAAAAAATCCAATTACTGCATTCAGGATGAAGGAAGGAAAGAAAAAGCTATTGTTTCTTGGCCTAGAACTATGCAGACAAACTTGGATATAAAACCTAGCTATCTGTAGTTCTCATTACAACACTGCATGCTGGTTAGTATTACTGTCACTTTTCATAAAAGAAAACTGCCCAAGCTGCACAGCTGACAAGTGAGAATTGAGATTTGAACTTAAATCTTGACAATGTTAAAACATGTGCTTGCTCCATAAAGCAGCTGGCCTCCCTCTTCATTTAGTATATTACACACTCAGTCCTAATTCCAGAATAATCAAAGACTAAAACCTCACCTTGTGTTCTCCTTGCATGCAAATAAACTTGAAATAAGTTGCTTTGTGGAGGGTTGAGGTTCAGATCATCCTGCTCTGTGTTCTCTGATTAAAATGGGGAAAGGTCAGTTGTGTTGCTAACATCTGATTTCACAAGCACCTTTCTGAAGCTCTGAGCTCTCATGTATGAACATGGAGGTCACTCCTGGCCTGTACCACAGTGGATACACGGTGCTATTTGGCAAGTGGTGATGAATAAGAATCGCATACCATCATCTATATGAAAAGAGTTTTAAAAACTGTTAAATATACAAATCCTTATTTGAAAAGTGACTGGAATGAGTCACAAAACTATTCTCAAGTTGCTGGAAGAAAATGACACAGACACCCCCAGGACTTTGCCCTACAAAGGGAGAGAGGCTGGTGGCAGGGTGGCCTAGGGAGCTGCCTTCCCACCTGGCCCCGCCCTTGTGGCTGGAGATACATTTGAAATGAACTGGAAAAAAAAAGTCACCAGCCCACCCGCCACAGTTCTGTCCAACCCCAAGATGACAACCAAGTTTGTAGACCTGCACTCGCAAGAAGCACACTCTGAGAGGCAGGGAGCCTCCTTGGAGATGCCAGCCTTTGTGACCATCAAGAATGATGCAGAAAGAAACAGTCCCCAGATAATGTGGCCAGTGTTGTCAGGGAAATACACCAGAACCACACTCTACTGTCAACCTTCACCATCCCCACTGGTGGGATCTGAGCGTTCCTCAGAGCGTTCCTCAGAATGATGGTTGGAATTTCTCACTCTTTCTAAATGGGAATAATATATATATTCAGCTCAGCATGATTCTATATATATATATATATATATATATATATATATATATATACACACACACACACACATTATATATTCACTATTATATATATACTATATATTTTCACTATTTATACATATATAACTTTAAAGAGGATAATAAAAATGATACACAATTTCAAAACAAGATAGGAAACTGACAATGAGTACTTTAGTTACTACTTTATATTTAAATTGGATATATTCGGGGCAGATAATGCATCTTTATTTTTATAGGTCAGCATAACATGAAAGCTGTATTTGGATATGACAGAATTACATGTTGCTCAAAGATCCTAGATTTTAACCTGCACGAGGTAAGTGGATGAGAGCTTAAAGCTGCCTTTCTGAGGCAGAACTATGTTCTATATTCAAAAGCAAGAGGAGTCATGTATATTGTGCAGCATAATCTATAGGAAAAGCCAAAAATGAGAAAGCAATGATCTTTTGCATTGTTTTGTTGTCTGTGGTGCAGGGGATTGAACCCAGAGACATCCTGTACAGGACATGCCCTACCACTGAGTCACATCCGCATCCCAGAAGCCAAGTTCTTTCCCTTAAATTTGTTCTATAGGTTTCTTTCCTTTTCTGTATGCTTAAGAACATTGAATGCAGTGGAAAATAATGAAATAGCAAACATTACTTTATAAAACTAAAAATAGTGAATCATGCTGAGCTGAATAGTTTTTCTAACCACTAGTAATAATTTTATAGTACAAAGTAAATGTCTGCTAATGGTTTGGCTTAGCAGCATTTGAACTCTTCTGAAGAAATACATCTCATTCTTCAGTTAAAATTGTCAGGTGTCACTTTCCAGTCTGCTTTGCCATCAGGGCATGATCACATGGTCAAGCTGCCCTAAATGTTAAATCTGAAGCTGCTGAGGCAACCAGCAGACTCACAAGCTTGCACTCCTATGAGGGCGGGGCCAGGATCTAACTGTCAAGAGAGTCTCTTGGGCCCTGTAGCATGAAGTAGCAGAGTGACAGGGTGGTGTCACACAAACTCTGCAGCAGCCCCTGGGCATCACTCCTAGCTGCTAGCCCAGGTTGTCCTGCTGTCCTAAGCATTCTGTCCTACCCAGAATCCATCAGCAGATATCATCTCTGCCTACATTGCCAGAATTGATTTCTGTTGATTGCACCCAGCATGCTAAAAGATGCACACTGTGTACACATTTCACTTATATGTACAAAACTGTGTTCCTTATTTATATGGCACTAAGAAGACCCAGCTTCTAGGTGTAGCACAAAAATGCATGTCATTTAATCCCTCATATACCTACAAGAAGTGAAACAGCTGTTTAATCAGTAGAGACTCTTTCAGTTCTGATAGCTTCTTTCCATTCTGCAAGATGAACAGAGAAAACAGCTAGGTACTTGTTCATTTCTTCCTTCACTACATATTTGTGAAGTATTACAAGTACATGCAATTTTTTAAAGTTAGTAGGCAAAGTGAACTAGTAAACGATGGCAATCAAAGGCAATAGGTGCTAAGTGATACCAGTGGCATTATGTAGGTAGAGCTCGCTGTCTGACAGAACACCCTGGTAATGATGGAAACGTTTTGTAACGCTGCGCTGTTGGATAAACTGCTAGACACACATAGAACCTGCTTGCTTCAAAATATGGCTTCTATGGCCAAGGAGTTACATCTTTGTTTAAAGAGCCATGTGTGGTTTTAGTGTCCACTGTACAGGAAAGCACAGAGCTGCAAGTCCGGAAAAAGATAAAAGTATGTTGAGATGTGACCAAAAGGGAATAGTCCACACAATAGCACTATTTCACAATATTCTAAGAACATTAGAATGTACTTTCACATAATACAAGGAAACAAGCTGAAAGAGGTGATCTTGCTTAGTTTACATTAACCAGGGAAGGGTCAATACTTCCAATCCAGACCCAGGCAGGGCTCTCTGCCTACAGAAGCTCCATGCCTTCTGGGGGTGGGTAGGTGCAGGGGCCACCAGCTGAGTATGGGTGGGCGCCTGACAGTGGTACACAGTGGGCAAGGAAGGCAGACGGGCCTGAGCAAGGCCCAGAGGCACAGAGTGACTGAGAGCTACTGGCTGTGGAGGGCAGAGAAGCAAGCTGTACACAACGGCAGGGTCTTGACGACCTGGAATGCCAGGCTCGAGGCCTGCTGTGAAAGGAGATGAGAACACATTGAAGGTTTTGAAGGAAGAACAGTGTGAAGATCAGGATGATGTTGGCACAATGGACACAGAGGAGTGAAGCAGCAGTGGGAGGAGAGAGCCAGAGGCAGAGCGCAGGTCGGGCCGCTGTGAGGGGATTTCCAGGGGAGCAAATGGTCACAAGTCCTCTTGGTGTCAATGAGAGCACGAAGGATGAAAGAGAACTGAGAAAACTGAGGAGGAAGTATTTCCTCAGCAGAAGTTGCACTGTTGGTTTTTGGGCAATGTTTGGCTAGCAAAGGTGTTTTGTCTCAAATAATGTTGCATAATTTTTATTTAGGTGCCAACAATGTGAAGTTAAAAGGTTTTGGTGGGTGAGGCAGCACATACCTGTAATCTCAGTGCTTGGGAGGCTGAGGCAGGAGGACTGCTGCAAGTTCAAGGCCAGCCTGGTCTACACAGTGAGTATAAGGCCAGCTGAACCACACAGTGAGACCGTCTCAAAAAAAATTAAATTAAAAGGTCTTAAATAAAGACATTTTATAGCTTGTCTTTGGGAAAAGTGAGGGTAACATACCAAACTTCAGGTGAAAGTCAAACCAATACCTCCTGTTAGACATGACTTTGCCATATCTCTTGGGGTGCAGGGTTTCAGCTCTTTAGGGGCCTTGCCTTTCCCTATCTCATGCTTGTCCCACATTCCTGGCTCCTGGTTTATAAGAATAATAAGGCAGCAACTGACTCCTCATTCAGTGTTTCCTGTTAAACAGCTAAATACCTCTCCTTGCATCTGGGATCCGGTGAAATCTTAATCTCAGTGAATGATGCTTCCCTTGCTTGTGCTCAAGCAGCACAAGCGAATTCTTTCACAAGGTCCTGCCTCTGCCTGTGTTGCCCTGGAGCATGTTGGGTAATGGAACATCTCCTCTGGAAATCTGAGGTTGCCGTTAACAAAGGCACAGTTTACAGCGTGGATGAAACAGTAGCACATCAGCTTGGGACACCAGCACAGGGAATAGGTGACAGGAAAGAGGTGCAAGCTGTTTGCTGAGGCACACAGCAGCCATGCAGACAGCGGCGAGGTGAGGCGGTGGATGTGGAGTCCGCATTGCTTTCCAAAAGCATCCTACTCCAGGACAGGCCCATGGAGGCTGGTGGGATTCTGCCCATGGCTTCGTGCAGCGTCTTCACATAAAGCATTATTTATATTACAACAAATTCCATTCTTATTTTCAGATGGATAAAGGAAATGATACTTCAGAACTAGATGATCATTTCAGTATTAACGTTTTCTTCAAGGGCTCTAATACACATACCTAGCGGTAGGTAAATCTCCCTCTTCCTCAGTCCAAAACCACCAGGATGTGAGACAGAATAGACACTACAAAATGATCTTGTCTGATCCACAGTACAAGTCTCCTCAGCAACAACATGTAATAGTCCATCAAAACGCAGTCCTCAGTAGGAATGGGTTGGCATGGTTACAACTTTCTAGCGGATTCTTTTGCAAGTCATTACACATACAACATCTCCAGAGGGAGACTGGGTCCCAGTACCGGTTCTGAATTTAGTGAATCTTCTGTGGAGGACCACCTGGATGACTCTCCTTATAATCCCATGGAAAAGTTATTGGGATTTTAATAAGTTAATTCCAATCTACCACTCCCAGTGCAACACATGGCGAGAATAAACACATTATGGCATATTTGTAGTTGTGGGGTGACACAGGGGTTCTAGGTCCAGTTGGAACAATGGCTAGCTGGAACAAAGGCCTTGACCCAGAGCTGAACCTAAGTTTTACTACTTCGTGAAGAAAGGAGTGGCTCTGAGATGAGTGACCCTGAGAGCGGCAGGAAGTGAGTGAGTGCCTGGGCTGGGCTGGGTAGGAGGCCTGAAATCACCTCTGCAATATGCAGAGAGAAGAACATGCAGAAAGAGTAATCTGCATAACACAACTGAGATAGTATCTAATGTTTTGGGGTCGGTGCTTCAGTTTTGATGCGTGATTTTCAAGCCCTATTCAGAAGCTATAGGTGAGGCATCACTGATCTGTCCCATTGCTCTAAAGACCACACATCAGCACCTCAGCTTAAAGCCAACTGAGGGGATAAAGACAAAACTTAGCCAGCTCTACACACAATACATGAAATGGGGCCAGGTTTAGCCAAAATGGAGACAATTGCTCTTCTCTCTAGGACAGCTGTCCAAGTGGCCCCCCACACCTACTAAAGCATGACGGCAAACGGGGTTTGACTTGACTTTTATATATATTAAAGTATTAAATTCCTATAAGGATATTGTTTGGACACAAGGCAGTGAAAGATTGTAATTCATATGTTAAAAGGTAATATGTAATATTAAAAGGTAATAAGCCTTCTCAGTGGAACTGTTCCTTCATATTTTTAATTCCAAAAGATTTTGCTTTATCTGCCTAACATGTAACATTAATATAAAAATATATTGTTATTGTTGAATATGGGATGGACTCATTCATGGAATGATTTATTGTATATAACCATAATCTAGGAAAAGTAATGACTCCTATAAAAAGATCCATAACAGTCGCACATTACATTATGACCAGAGAGTGAGTGGAATGGTAGCAGTCAGACATATTGATCTAAGTTCTATTTTAATGAAATGGTGCAAACTAGTAAGAATTGAGTGTATTACGTACTTTACACAAGGATTAGAATAAGACAAGGCCCTTTCATAATCTTCCCTCTGGGTGAGCAGCCTCTTACTTGAGTGGGGGAGACTTATATGCCTTTTCACTAGTGCATTTCATATTTATATTAATTTGCCATGCTTGCTCTCACATGCAAAGATTCTTTCCTCAGTTTTCTAGTGATTTTCAAGATTCCTATTACTTAGATGATTTTCCTACAATTTAAATTGTACCCTAGTGGTGTGAAAAGGAATCAGAAGAGTTACTTTCCTCAGTTCCACTGTGTCAGACTGATGGACTCACTTCTGTGTGATGCCATGGCATTCCTTACCCACAGGTGCCAGAGTGCAGAGCTGGGCAAATCAAATTCATCATGTGGCATGGACATCTAGGACCACTGGTAACAACAGCTCTGAGAACTCAGATCTCCCAAGGCTTAGGAAATGTGCCACTTTCCTACATGATAAGGTCATAGCCATGTGCTCTCAGATCTATGCCTGAGAGCAAGGGTGATAGCTTTGCTTTCAAATGGTTCCTCCTTTCTTACAGCTGCCTGCCATGTGTAAGCACCTTACACACCATGAGTTGACATTATTCAGGGAGTCTCAGCATGAGGACCAAGTAATTTAAATAGTGAAAATAACACCTTCTCATGGGTTCAATGATAAAATAATTAAACACAATTAATGAAATGTTAAATAACAGGAAAAGTACTGTTATTATTTTTACTTCAAAACAGAGATTTGAAGAGCATTTGGTTAGAATATTCTCAGGGACAAGGATGCAAACGAAGAAATGCAAGTACACAAGGAAACTACCACAGAGCCTGCACCAACCTCAACTTGCTTTGCCAATGGAATGGTCCTTTTGCCCCCAATAACATCAGTGCCTACTGAGAGGTATAGTCTACAGGCAGCTTGTTTAACCTCTGTGAGCAGTTTCCCAAGTGTTAGAGGAGGAAAATAACTTTCCTGAAGAGTTACCATAACATGAAAGGAATACGGGACAGAGGAGATGTACAATAAATGGCAACTACCACTATTGTACTTGCTTTCCAAGATTACAGCACATTACAAGGAAATACTTGCCACAGTGAAGACAACGAAGAAATAATACACAGAGCACTGCAGTTAGGATTATAAAACTCTGAGCCAGAGTGTGGGGTTAGCCTAATTGTGTCAGCTTGGCTGCCTTGCGAGCTGCTGAGAAGAACAGTGAAGCCCACTTCCGAGTGTGTCTAGGTGAGTCGCAGAAGTGTGGAGCCCCTGTCTGGCCCTCCCCCTTCCTCTCTGACGGTGGTCCCTGCTTTCCCTCCACACCGCATGAACAAAGCAGCTTTGCTCTGCCACGTTCGTCTGCCACGATGGTCCTGCCGTAGCACCAGCAGGCCATGAACTGGATCCCTGGAAACCATAAGCCACCGTAAACCTCTTTGCTACTCTGTGGGTGTTGGGTATTGTGTCTTGGTGACAGGAAAGCTGGCTCATACAGCCAAATTACAGGTCTAAATCAGAGCTCCAACATGCAGCAGCTGTGGAATCTAGGGAAATTGTCTTCAAGATTATTTGAGAGGATGTTGATCCATCTAGTGAGAAAATGGTGTGCCTGACACCTAAATTAATGTCTACAAATATTGCTAAGCCACTTTCTCGACCCCTCTTTATTTCCAAATAGGTATATTTCTCTCTGCTCTGTCCTTTGTCTAATGCACACTTATCCCAGCTATAACCACAGAATTATTTCTGTGAATGTCTGTCTCCACTAGACTGTAAGCTCACTAGAGGCGAGGAGCATGTCTCCCTCATTCATAGACTCTCCAGCTACTGTACATCATGTGTCCTCAATAAATAGTGTTGAGTAAATGCATGAAAAGAATATGGTCTTTTTGTAGACGTCTTAGTGCTTTCTGTGTAGACTGGTAATACTTGGAGATGCTGTATAAAAATGAACTAAGGGTACAGAATTGGAAGATAGGTATATTTGAGATTATTTACCTATTATACTACTTCTGAAAAGACTTCAGAACCAGACCAGCTTTGAAACCGTACTGGCTTACTGAATTGACTGGTTAACTTAGTCAAATCACACTGACCAGTAGATCACTGCTTTCTTTATACAGTTGTCTCAACCAGTATAAAAATCATAAGTTGTGATGGATTTGCTTTATTTTTAAATTAGCAGGGGCTTCAGTTATGATTACATTAACATTCCTGAGTATGTTATCCACGTGACTTTCATTAGCCCATATGGGGGTCTTAGTATGTTCCAATTTCCTCTGTATGGATGTAGGATTACTCTATGTGACTAGGCTATATGACAAGCAGAGTTTAAATTTTTATTCTTATCTTATAAAAACTCTTAGGATAGTATTTTGTAAACGTAAGGATTCTAGTTATCACTTAAAGAAGAATGATGATAGCTTATATAAAGCAAACTCAAGACTGAAGACTCGGTGTAAGAATTAGCAGAGGAGACACAAGTCCATGGTCAGGTATGTGTCTTTAAATCAGGAATGTCTCAGGCATACCTAAGCAGGAGGGTTAGCGTTATCACTGACTGATCCAGTGACCATGGTCAGCCATCTCCAGATAAGAAAACCGAGGATGGCCTGGGAGTTGAGTGCACAGTTCGTACTGGTGGCTGCTTGGGTTCAAATGCCGACTCTACTACCTGAGCAAATTTATCAGCTCTCCTTGCCTCAGTTTCCTCATCTGTGAAACAGGGATGATAAGAACACTGCTTCAAAAGGTTGCTGAGCTAAGGGTAAATATATGTCAAGTTCTGACAGCAGTACCCGGATAATAAGTGCTTACAGTTTTAGCTACACCGAGGGCCGTTCCTTTACCCAATTTGACTTTTAAATGTTGACTTACCTATACATTTCCTAGAATTTTAAATATTTGATTACTGAAAATAAGTATAAATGTAAATACCATAAAAATTAGAACTCACATAAAAATTAAAAATCGTGTCACATAGGGAGGTACCCTACTGTTAGGTCTGTATTGGCTTACAGCAAGTTAATATCGTAACACTAGGTTAGAAGAACTTGAATATCTCCAATGAATTAGCGTGAAGATCTTTTTCTACGCATATTATTAATTCTCCGTTCTTCACCTTCCATCTCCCTCAAAATAAGGAAAAATGATTTCTACCTGTTCATCAAATCGGGAGTGAATTTCTTCTAATCCAGGGTCAGAGCAGATTTCCTAATAAGACATCATATTATATACAGCAGGAGTTACCGTCGCGACCAAGAGACTGCTGCATACAGGTCTAAAGATAAAGTTTGCCACACACCGGCCACGTTGGGGCCCGTTAATTTTGTCAGTTCTTACTTCGACTTATTATACTTTCGGTGCTAGCTGTTAAATCTTCTGGGAACATTCGTGGAGCAAACACAGTCCACCATTCAAAACTTTCTGGAGGACTGGGCGCGCCCCACGGCCGCCCCACAGCAGCGGGCTCGCCCCGCACCGTCGCGCCGCCCAGCCCCGCACCGCCTCCTCAGCGCCGCCCGGGTCCCGCCGCCTTCCCGGTCGGCTCCTCCGAGGTCTCCGGGCCCTGGCCGCTGAGACCCGCGCTCAGGTCTCTGCAGTTCCAAGCGCTTCTGTCCCCGGGCCGAGGGCGTCCCGCTCCCGCACGCCCCGCCGGGCAGCGCCCCTCTGCGCGGAGCCCCGGCCTGGAGAGGAGGAGGGGACCGGCGCCCGGGGCCCTGCCCCGCCAGCCCTGCGGAGTCGCGCCGGCGCGGCGCCTCACCTGCGTCCTCCTCCAGGGAGTTCATGCAGGGGAAGTAGCCGGCCAGAGCCTCAAAGGAGGCGGAGAGGCTGCCGCGGCTCTGCGAGCGCTGCATGGAGCGGCCCGCGCCCCCCGCGCCCTGCCGGCCCATCTTGGCGGCGGCCGCGCTCGGCCCGCGGTACGAGATGCGCGGCGTCTTGGCGGCGGGTCTGGCCGAGCCGAGCGGGCCGGGGCCGCCACGCGAGCTCCGCGGTCTCCGGGCAGCGGGGAGCTCAGCAAAGGCGCAGTCCCGGGCGCTCCCCGCGCGCCCGCGGCGACAGCGACTCGGCAAGCGACAGGGGGGAGGCCGAAGGCTCGCAGTCAGCCGCCGCCCCTGCCTCGCGAAGTCTGCACACACGCACACCCCAGCGGAAACACTGACGTCCTCGAGGCCTGACACACAGGCTCCCGGTTCTTACCGGGTCCCCCAAAACATCCAATGAAAGCCGGCTTGCTTTCTTAATAAAAAGATAAAAGGTCAACAGAGAGGAAAACAGGTAAAAAAAAAAAAAAATCCCACGAACCATAAAAGAACCTAGTCCAAAAAACAAAATCAATCAAGCACAGTAATGTCTATCAACTTTGTTTTAATTTTAGGAATTTTTAATGCCTTCTTTCCCTAAAAGAATCTGCTACGCATTGCCACTACAAATGACAACAGGTACTGTAAGGCGTAACATCTAAATAAAAGGCAATCTTCTAATATAAATTTGGAGACAGTGACACACTAGAAACAAGGCAGTGGAGAGTGAAGGGACCCGATGCATCGGAAAACTGCGCATCTCTATCCCTTTGGCAAAACGACTGCAGGAATCCAAGGACCGGCTCACTCCTCTCTGTGGGTGGCATTACATAGTCACTCAGCTTCTCAAAGCTGTCCCACAGGGCAGTGGGAAGGTAGGGGACCATGACTGCAGCCCTAACCACGTCACAGCATGATCCTGGGGTGTGTAACAGGGGACCCAGAAGTGTTCAGTAAAAGGTAAACCATGGATCTGTGGTGGTTGTTCCGCTCAGAGTAGTGTATGGGGACAAACACTCTGCTTGGAGCACTGGTAGACTCCGATGCCTGTTCAGTTCTCAGCTGAGCTCCTGGTGTCTGTCAGGTACCTTTGCAGATGCTCCCGATGCAACAGCAACCAACGGGCTAAGAATCCCTGCCTGGTGCGCATCTGCTGGGATGCGGGTCAGGGTCTGGGGACAGGATGCTCTGCCAAAGGGGCCAAGGCAAGTGAAAGGTGCACATGCAGTATGCAGAGGTGCAGGGGCTGAGGAGAGCGGACCTGTGGGGCCAAAGCCCAGCAGGGACGTCCTCCCAGGGGCCAGGAGGCTGGAGCAGCAAGCGCAGGGACAGACGGCACAGGCCCTTCTGGCTGTGTTAGGACTTGGCCACTGGACACCAAGGTTTAGAAGATATGAAAACTTACAAGCCATTCTTCCAGACCTTTCAAAATTAGAGAACTTTCAGCACCAGTAACAGTACCATTCGAACAAAAAGCTATAGCATTTGGGTGTTGAGACTTAGGGTCCCTGTTTCTTGCTTCTTTGTTTGCTAGTAGTCCTTTGTCCTTTCTCATTCCTATTCCTGGAACTCAGTCCAGTTTCTTTTTCACCACCCACCTTCCCCTCAGAGGCCTCAGAGGCAGCGCCCGCTTCCTCGTGGTAATGGCTGGCTGCCGCAGCAGCAGGCACAAGCACAGAGGCCCACCGCCCCCATTCCCACACCGCAGCGCTGCCCTCCGGTGACTTCAGAACATGACTGTCTCAGGAAGCTGTCTGGCACCTAAGTGTAACCTCAGAATCATTATAATCTAGCATCACAATTTATTCATAATTTTCTTATTCATCCGAATGTACAGAGTACCAAATATACATAATAAATTGCTTCTAGAGATAAATATAGCATTAAAGAGTCTGTCAGAAAATATGAAAATCACTTTTAAGAAAAGATAAACAGATATAACTTGCATACACTATCATAGTATCATTTGCATAGTTGATGAATATGCAAAGCATTTTATAGATTTACTTTAGAGCTTATAAAACATATTATGCTAATTATGCCACTTGATTCTCATCAATCCCAAGAAGGCATCATTATTTTCTCTCCTTTAAAAATGAGCGAGAGAACACTCAAGGGTATCAGATGACCTGCCTGACGTGGTCGCAGCAGGTCAGGACTCGCATGCAGAAGGTCTGATTTCAGAGGGCAGCCTGTACCCACTGCCGGTGCTTCCCCAACTCACAACAGACATGGATGATTGACCCGCCTAGATACAGTCAAGTACTTGGTCTGAAACGAACACTGGCAATACATCTTCAGAATCACAATGCTTATTCTAAATGCGTATCCATGTTAAACTGTATTTTCCTTCCTTATAAAAATTATCAACACTGCATATTCACACAAACAGCATATTAAATACAAAATATGTAATATTTTCTCCCATATCTACCTTTATGTCAATTTGGTGCAAATAAGTGGCGAACTTTTGTGATTTCTGTTTTCAAAAATATGTTCAGCTTTCACTCAGCAGATTATGACAGAGCAGATGTTGCTCTTCTACAGCTGGCCAATCCAAAACTTTCGCAAGAGGGGAAGAGGTGAAAAGATACTTAGGGTGTGAGAAAGGAAAACAAATTAAATGATCAGGATTTTCATTGTTTCTGAAATGAGATTTATGATATTACTTATCTCTTGAAAGAACAGGCCCATGGAAGTGAGCAAGTAATTTATTGATTAGGCTAAAAAGTACTGATAGGATTTGACTGAGAAACAAAAGGGAAAAAAACCCCCTAAAGATCAAACTAAAAAAAAAAGATCAAACTAATGAGTCACAAAAGTAGAATAACTATGTACCAGAAGAAGAACAAATATATATAGGCTCAGTAATCTTTAACTGTGGCCCTTTGTGTACAATAATTATGATGATAATTGCTAACTTTTTCATATAAATTGCCTCATTTAATATAAACCCTCTTTACAGTAGCAACTCATTGTCACTTAACAAACAGGCAAATTGATGTCCATTTTTCCAGTAATATTTTGGGTCCTTACATATCAGAATCTGGTCACTGAGGATACACAGTAAACAAAGGTGACAGCCCGACATTCCCATGGAGGAATGGTCAGCACACCCTGCTTCCTGCTTTTTCTCAACAAGTTTTCATGCTAGCACATAAACTCACTTAATGAGCACAGAACCTTCAGAGAGATGGTGTTATTAATACTGTATAGATGAGGAAACCAAGGCACATCAAGGATGTCTCTTGCCCAAGTGCACACAGGTTATTGAGAAATGAAACCAGGAACACCTACAGAAAGTTAAGCCCAGTATTATACAGTAATTGGTCCAATAACATAAACAGCAAAACTACAACTTGAATCCAGGTCTTCTGACTATATAACCTTCCCTCTTAACTGCTAAGTGACAGAGCCCAAGAGGCCCCACCAAGACCAACTAGTGGTGCTGCCAGTAAAGACTGTCTGTCTTTAACAAGGGACTTTTAATGTGGCAGTTCTGTTTTATTAGCACATTTATGAAGATCCTTAGTGAGCTATTAGCAGGAATCTAAAATTCTTACTGAATATTCTTAAAAAGTTTTAAGGGTCAAGGTATAGTTATGACTTCAAGCAAAGGAAAATCACATAAACTCAGTCTCTAGAAAAGATAAGACATGGATATTAATAATATTTGCAATACACTGCTGTTTGTTCACTGCTGAGCACATTTTCAAAAATGAAAATAAAGTCCAAATGGTTTATATAAATATTCCAACATTAGAAAAATAATCACACCTTCTATATATCATCTACCCAAGTTTTAAAATAGGCACATGAAACGTCATTTTAAAAGAAAAACAAAAAGATTCATTGAAAAAGAAAACACATTTCACTGACTCAATGATAAGTTAAAGAACTACAGAATGAGTAGAAAGAGTGACATTTAAAGAAATTTACTTAGGGCCTGAGAGAGAGGGGTATAAGATACCACTATGTCTCCATCATTCAGATAGCCCCCTTGCTAGTGTATGATGACCTTCACATGTCCTTCATTTTTTCATTCACCCAGCTATTGACTGAGCACTTATGCCAGACTCTTTATGATCTGTGAGATGTAAATAAAACATGAATTTGACCAACAGGGATCTTGAAATGGGTACGGGTTTGAGCTTCTCATGAGAACCTCTTTTCACTTGTATTTCTAGGGTGAGGATGATTCAAGTCTGAGAAACTCAGTATTCCAACCAATATTCTAGCTTTGTGATTCTGTGGATGCAGAATGAAACACCAACTCAAATGCAACCTGTTTCTTCCAGGGTTCATTCACGGAATCACTTCTTGATCTCAAATGTATGGGACTTTTCAGCAAGCCAGCACTTGGTTCTGCAGCAGCAGACAGGCTGGGTGACCTCTGGCCAATTGTTCCTTACACTTTGGAGGTGGGTCAGCGTCCACAGCACCCAGTCCTCAAGCCCCACCTCTACTGCAGAGGCCAATCACAAGCTACAATTGTTTCACTGTATTTTCCACTGAATGGCTTCCCATAACCTCCACCTCAGGTTCTGCTACTTTGCTTGAGTGGTCCTAAAACTCAGGGCAATGTGCCTACTGATTTATTGCAAAGGTTATACTCAGAAACACATGCTGCTGTGTCCTGTCCTGGCCATCACCCCTGGGAGCTTCCATTTATCCACTGTCCCTAAGCTATCTGAACTCCATCCCTGTGAGTTTCCATGGTGACTTCACTGCTCAGACATTGGGAAGCAACGACCAGCATGTCAAGCGTGGTGGGCAAATTGCCTGATATCAAACTAGGCGGGAGTAGCAGGTCTGCCTGTGCAATTCAGTACCTTTTCCCTTAAAGATGTGGGTCAGGACCCTCTGAAGGGAGGTCTCCCATCTACTACCAGACAAGTCAGAAACTTCACAGCCATCTCCAAGGCAGGGGAGATCACAGCTTCTGTGATCTGCCTTGAGGAAGAGAAAGTTTAGTTTCTATGGCCTGCTTTGCAGAGAACTAAAGGGCCAGGAAACATGGTAACACCAGTACATATTGCTATGGTCATTTCCAAAGTCTGCGTGCTAGCATTAGAAGAATACCCTCAGAAATTTCAGAGAAAAGAAAAAAGAACCTCCTACTATGATTCCCCTGGGATTCTGGATAGGCATCACCTAGCAATCTCATCAGGAAATCTATAGCACCCTGAGATTTTGGAGTATACTCATTCTTGACAAATACACGGCAAAGTTTAAAACTTTTCCTAAGTCGTTCTACAGTTAACACTGCCCAATATCTGTAAAAAGCACATTCATTTAATTTTTTCTTTTTCAGTCATTATTCATTTACTCCTTAAAACACAGTGTGTTGAATATTATTAGGCATTCAGGGAAAACTGAGGGAGACTCTTAATCACAAATAAATCTAGTTCCTACCTGCTCTTTTTCTCTAATGGCTAAGCTTCATGTATTAACTCAACATACATGTTGGTAAAGACTTTTGACCACCACTGTATTCAACCAAGTCATGTGCTAGTTAGATATAAATGGTTAAAATTTGTTCACATTGCTTGAAACCATGCAACATGGAAACAAAAAATTAATCTTTTCATAGATATTGCAGATACTTTAATTATTTTTCATTACATATGAAGACATAGACTTGTAACAAAGTCATCTAAAGTTATTATAGACCCACTGCAGTGAAGAATGAAAGTTCTGTAAAGCTTTAAACATTTCAGGATTTAAAATAGCATATTGGAAGGAAAAAGCCCAGGAAAATAGCCAGGCTGTACAGATCCAGGTCAGACATCAGCTAGATTGAATCTAAGTGCAGCCCTGCCTGAAGGTAGCTCTATTCCTAGCTCAGTACACTTGGTAAATAGTTGGAAGTGTACTCAGGTGCCAGCTTAGGAAGCAAACTAAGCAACTCATCCTCAGCTGACTCTCACCTGAGGAACTCTATGTTAGAGATGTCTTTCAAGAGCAATTTATCAGTCATGTTGACACAAAACTTCCTAGCAGAAAAGATTAAACATGTTTCCTCCTAAAATTCCATTCAAACTGATGCCATGCAATCTGTGTCACTTACACTTCAACAATAAGGTGGGTATCTCAGGGCTAACAAGGCAGAGGACGATTACCCAGGGAAAACAGTCACAGCAAGAGTTAGGTCTGTGGTATAAGGCAGACACTCTAGTAGCAACGAGGAAGAACAGAGAGAAGAAAGTCAGTATGTTTTCCAATTAGGATAATACACTGGAGCTTGTCCTTGACCAGCACCTTGCAGTTTGGATTCCTGAACTGAGCAGCTCAGCTTGATAATAGAACAGTGTTCCACACCCTCACCTCCTTCCCATACTTGACAACCAACCTAGCAAACCCAAAAGCTAGTCTACTTGCTGAACCATTGGTGTAAGAGTTTGACTGTTCATCCATCTACCATGTATCCACAGACCTCCTCTCTATCTGTTCAGCACATATGGATCATTATTAATTCATAACTATTAATAAATTCATAATTTCCAAAGTATTTTCTTTGGCCTGAGAATAAAGTGATGAACCAGTGGGAAAAGTTCTTTTTCTTCACCAAGTAAACAGAGTGACGAGCAGACAAACATTAAGAAATAATCATACAAAAATTTAGCCATGATTACTCTAAGCACCATGAAAGAAGACTGCAAAGTGTAATCAGAGTGTGGGTTTAATTTAAATTGGAGTTTGGGGAAGTCTGAAAATGCAGAGGACCTTTCTGTGGAAGTTTCTTTGACCCTGATGCTTGAAGGATAAAGAGGAATTTACAGATGAGGCAGAAGTGAGTAAGAGATTTTTCTAAGTAAAAGGAAAGCCTATAAGGAGGGAAGTTCCACCCTGTACTCAGCTGCCTCACAGACTCACACACAGTCACCAGGGGCCTGGGCTGTACAGTGAAAATGATCTCTCACTAGGGGACTGTGTACCTTTTTTAGGTCACTCGATATTTTTCAGCCAACTTCTGAGTTCTGCTCAGACACAATGACACTAAATGACTAAAGCAGTACAGAGGGCCCTTTAAAACTCTTCTCTATTAGTAAAACACGCTGATATCAGGGAAACTGTATATTGTTCTCTGGGGTAAAGAAATCTCACTTGGCTTTATTAAGATGTGTGTGTGTGTGTGTGTGTGTGTGTGTGTGTGTGTGTTCACACATGTGCTAAAATTTTCATCAGAAAAGAATGTGCTTCTCTGGGAAAGTGATTTCACTTGGGGACTGAGTGGTACAGACTGTAGTTTACCATCCAATGACTCTCAAAATTTCCAGTTATCCATTTTGTTTCTGATGTTAGGAAGTGTCAAACTTTGGGGAGTGCATCATCTAGAAGATGGGCTGTATTTCACTTAGCATTACAGGCTGAAGATGTATATATTTTCCTACAAATGACTCGTCTATCCTTCATTATATCAGACACACAAGCTTAAATAGTTCATTATTTTTCATATATAAGAAACTCAGAGGAAAATAAAGAGCAAAATGAAAGATAGGAAGTAGAGAGACAGATTGTTCTGAAACGGGAAGGAGATCAAGAGATGTGGGGGAGGGAGAGGAGGGATAAGAGATGAAAGAAAAGAATTGGGGTGTGTTCTGCACCTGTACCAACTCTATATAAAGAATGTAAACATTATGCACTGCAAACATGTACAAAAAAGCAGGGAAATCAAGGAAGGCGTGGGTGAAGGAGGAAAGGAGGTGTTGTGTCCATACTCCATCCCCACAAGGAAGGCCAACATTATCACTGCACGTGTGGACTAGTAAACTAAAGTTTAGAAAGTTACAGAGTACCAAAAATGATGTGCTTATCTAGCTTGAGCAACTTAGTGGCTTAGCATGATCCTGTCTCAAAAAATAAAAAGGGCCAATGGTGTAGCTAGGTGCAAAGGCCCTGGGCTCAATACTCAGTACTGAATAAATACATACATATGGATGGGCTTATCACAATAAAAACAGTGCAGGAACTACACACTCATATATAGAAGCTTTTCTCCAAAAATATTTACTCATCATCCAACTACCATTTCTCAGAATTAGGACAGAAAAACCTGAGGACATTTTTTCTGTTATTAATGAGTTATCTTTTAATTATATCTGGGATTAACCTAACATGCTAGAAAAATTCATGTTTTGTGACTACATAGCTATCAATTTCATTTCAAATAGCACTGTCTTTCATGTCATGAAGGCAGCATTTTATAGGTTGTCTGGATGAGGTAAAATACATCTATATCTCAACAAATATTCTATTTTACCTAAATAGATATCAGAAAACACTTTTTAAGATAATGCTTCTTTTTTTCTTCCCCTCATATTGGGTACTGAACTCAGGGCACCAACCATAGTAGGTAAAAGCTCTACCACTGAGCTACATCCCAGCTACTAAAGACAGTATTTTTTAGAAATGTGGTTGTGCACATTTTACCATAATTCAAGGTAACTGCAATTTAAAACTAGTGTATAAAGAATTAATTGTACTATTTCTAATTTCATTTATTGAAAGTGTTCATTTTTATTCTTAACTACAGATGATGAACTAAGATTAGCTGACAAAGCACCAGTTTTATGCCTTTGACAGCTACTTAGAAGGTGCTTGACCTAGGACCAGGCACGCTGAAGTAAACAGAACTAGTACAGCAGGAGTGTGCCCCAAACCATGCAGAGCTGGAATTCACTATTCTCCCATTGGCTTCCACCTCTGCTCATAACTGCCTCCCAGTCTTACTCTCAATCTCACTGTGGTAATTCCCCACTCCTGTTACTGTTGGAGGCTGACTAAATCATGTTTCTTACATAGACCTCTATGGCACTGAATTTTCAACATGAGTGATAGGAAATGTCTTTCTATAATTTAAGCTTTATAATTTAAGTTCCTCTTTAAAATGTTTACATATTACATAATTCATTTCAATATAAATTTGCATGGATGAGAAAGACCACTTTTCCCATAGTGGAGTCCATTCAGAAAAATACAAAATAACATTGGAATCTAAATAACCCCATGAGAATCTTATCAATATATATGCATTTCTATAGTGATCTCAACTATTAAAGTCTCTACAATTTTCTGTGTACATATGTAAATACACATGTATATGCACACACACATACACAGTTGTCGGTATACATGTTTCTACATCTGTGGCTTCAACTGATCAAAGATAAAAATATTTTGTCTGTATTGAACATCTATAGATTATTTTTCTTGTTATTGTTCCCTAACAACCATTTTTGAAGAATTCCCATACTATCAGGAATTATAAGTAACCCACGGACAATCTGAAGTATATGAGAAGATGTGTACAGGTTATATGCAAACAGTATGTTGTTTGGTGTCAGAAATTTGCACCTGAGAAGGGGGCACTGTAGTGGGGCATGTCCTAGACCAACCTCCTGTGGATGGCAAGGGTGACCACCATGTACATGCCCAAAACTGAGAAAAAAGACATTAATGGCACAAGAGCTGAGAGTCATAGCAACTGCAGTTTAACATAAGAATTCCTATGTTTCTGGTTCCTATACTAAGCATATCATATAGTTTAACTTTAAAACTTTTAGATAGCACATTTATCTAATTCATAATTATGTTTTATATAGTGACTTCTCTCAAGCATTTTTATAAAACACCATAAAAATCCCTAAAAATAGGTATAAATCAGTAAGTACTAGTCTCCATTTCACATGTGCTGAAGTATAAAGATAAAAACACTGCACATCTGCCAGTGGGAAATAGGTAAAGTATAGATGGCTAAACTGTGAATTTAAAAATCTCCTACATTTTTGCATATTGAAGAAATTTTTTATAAAACTATATGTAAAGTGCTAATGAACATAGTCTCATTAAAAAGCAAACACCTGAAAGTGTTAAACAGAGACACTTAATCAGTAATTCAGTAGAACTTATTGGCCGTTCAATGATTCATTATCAAACAGTACTAAACATTCATAGATAACACCATGCTCAAGCACAGTTCTAAGCAGCATAACTAGTAGAACACTCACTAATTAACTGACATTGGTTAAATCTATTAGTTTTAATCATCAGTTATTATTTGAACTGATAAACAGAGAAGCTAATTGATAAAATAAAATCAAGAAAACAGATCAAGTAATCCTATATAATTAAAACTGAACAGACAATAATGGAATGGCATGTATTTGAAACTTTGTATATGGAGCACAAATGCATTTAAGGTACTAGCATCAAAGGAAAATAAAAGAGCCGAAGTATTCTTGTTTTCACTGATAATGCCACACTTTCCAGATCATGGGATATTCACTTTGCCAACTGTAGGACCATTACATTCTGACACATAATTTTGGAGAAGCACAGTATTCAACTGAAAAAGGAACTAGAAGTGTTACTCTGGTTATCACAAAAAAGCTTGAGTTACAGAGGTACAAAAGGACTCAGAAAAGAATGAACCAACAAGGCTGTAGCAAATTAGAAATAAAGATGCTCTTAAGAAGGTCTACAGTGACTGTCGTGGGGTCCAGCGGGACTTCTAGGTCTTCATCTCACGGCTGTCAGCAGTCTGCAGAGAGGGCCACTCTGATCTGAAGACATCTGCTCCTCACACTCTTCTAGTTTGCTTCTCCCCTCGTTGGTGTCTTATCAGACCCCCTGGCTCCTGCCCTCTCTTCTGCTGAGCTTGTCGCTCCAACGTCCAAAGTGCATCGCATGGGGCTGACCTTGGGCCCTTGCCTCCACTGAACACCCACCCCCAGCTCAGTTTATTTCCAGTTTTAAACCCAAATCCACTCATGCCAATGGGCTCAGCTGCCCAGACCTCTCACCCGCATTTTGAGAGTGATGACTGTTTACCTAACCACTGAGCCATCTCACAGACCTCTTAATCTATGCTCTCGAGTTCTTTCCCAAAGAAAGGGTAATCTGCTTCTCCTCTTATGTTTCCTTAGTGTTTGACAGCAGCAGCCACATGTTCCCTAGAGCAAAGCTCTGCACATTCTCTTTCCTTCCTTAACATTGCCTTGCTGCACACCTTGCCGTCCAATCATCACCAAATCCTGTGATTCGCCTGGTGAAGTAGGTCTCGCTGTACATTTCTCCCAAGCCATTTCCAACACCCTATCACTCCTGACCCCAAGACGTGAACTCTGCACTTTGGACCATCACTGCCCTCCTCAAACCCTTCTGTGGTTCCCTCTGCAACAACAAAGCACATGTGTGCAGCACGACCTCAGAGGGCCTACACTGCTCTCCCACTGGCTCACTCCATGCTTCTCATGGTGAAATCAATGGATCACCCACGAGTTCCTCCAACAGGCCATCCCACACTGCTTCAGGACCTGTGGCTATGGGCTGATTGCTCCCTCCTTAGGACTCAGTCCAAAAGGCTTTTCTTGCAATACCACCTCAAGTAGGAGGCCGTTTTTATCCTCTGCACAGTGTCCTGTTCCTGTCTTTTCAGTGTTGTTCCAAAGGTGCTGACAAGTGCGCTCACTTATGTTTGTTCTCTGCCCGCCCTGCTCGGTGTAGCTGCTACAGAACAAAGCCTGTGATCCACTCCGCACTTTTCTCCCTACCCAGTTCATAATATATGAGAGACATGAAATTGTGTTGAGCTAATGGAATAAAATGAAATAATATTTTTGCAGCATTTCTGGTTTTGAATTATCTTAAAACTTAGTTCTTCATTTTAAGTAGCATAACATCAACTATCCAGAGGACAGGTTTCTTAAGCTTTACGTCTATAACAGCAGTTTTATTCCAACAGACACACAATTGTAGTCACTTTACTCCCAGGGAAAAGAATGTCTGTGCAGAGATGCGTTTGTCCCTACATAATTGAACAAAACTCCCTGCCCAGTATTTGAAATATTAGGAAATATTGCTTCAGCTTGTACCTGGAACCCATTGTCCTTGAATGGTCAATGTCAGTGAGAGGAACAGATCTCAGATTAGAACAAGAAGCGGGCAGTCTGTGGTGTGCTAAGGCCCCATCACACCTGAGCCCACACAGTGACCCAAGGGTCCAGGCGTCAAGCAGGCATTCTGAGTTATATGCAGATTCACAGCATTTCCAAATGGATTCTCATGACATTTGAAAAAAGAAAAGGTATATGTTTGTGGCAATGGGGAAAGGAATGAATCCTTTGTATAAGTACCCTTTTTGAAGATTCATTTTAATTTTCCCTAAGAACAATTTCTAACTATAGAGCCCAATGAAATTGCAAGTTATAGATAACAGATACAATTTAGTTTCTGTGCAGTGTAGCATTTCTACCTGCAAGCCCCTCTTCAATACTCTCAGTGGTGGAGAATTGCAGATTTAATTAGTAGAGTAATAATCTTCACATGATATAAAAAACCACTATATATTTCACACACTGGCATTTGTTGTGCCTTGTATAATTTTACAGAGACTGTATTTAAAGTATTTAAAACACAGCTGTTACTTTGTCTCACCACCTTCTGTTTTCTACTGTAGTCTCTTCACATCGTGGTGTGTGTGTGTGTGTGTGTGTGTGTGTGTGTGTGTGTGACTTTCTCTGTAATAAAATTCAGCAAGTCTTTGTGCTACTGTACTTAACAGTTTTACATCTGTCCCTTTATAATTTGCCTGCATCTTTCGTTGTATGACCCTCTATTTCTTTTTCTTTCTTTGTGTTTAAAAGTAAAAAGGAATCAGAAGCTCCCTACTCAGCTTAAAAAGGTTTCTCATACATCCTTTCCTCTCCCTTTTAAAAATTAGAATCAGTTCCATCTTTATTATGAGTCAGAAATGTATATTTCAGCTTTTCCTACTCCTTTAAGTCTAACTATTGAGTCAAAGTCTGTATTTACTGTAACTTCAATAATTTTTAGCTTGTGCCTTTTAGATATACATGCAAAAAGTTTAGTTTCTCTAAGAAGTAAGATAGTCTTTCAGATATTTCATTTATATAATAAAAATTTTAGGTATTTATGATCTTAAGAATCTCAGATGCATTAACATACACAACAAAGATCCTTGTCCTACCCAAGGTTACATTTTAGCTGGGGAAAATAGAAAATCAGCAAGGAGCATAATGTGTCAGTGAGCGAGGAGACCGTGCAGCACAGGAAGGAAGCAGTGGGAGGTGATAGGCGGGGTGGTGTCCCCAAGGAGGTGATGTCAGAGGAGGCCTTGGAGAATCATCCTTGTCCCTCTGAGCCCGCCGCTCTCCTCCCTGTGTCAGTATCACTTCCCACTGATGCCTGTGTACAGACAGTGTGTGAGCTGCTACATCACAGACCCTGAGACCAGGAGGTCCACAGAAAGTCTGTTCCTGTCCTTAGCTCACAGTGAGCAGGAGCAGAGCCACCACAAAGCAGACACCACTATGTGTTAAGTGTTTAGGAAACGTGTGAGTACAAATCACAGAATTGGAAGTAGCTAACTCTACTGCTATATTTTGACTGATTTTGAACTCTAAGAAGAAATGGGTTCCTTCCCTCAAGATTTCCCACAGTACTTGCTGTTCCCCATCAGTCCTTCTTTGTTGTTCCAAGGTATACGTTAGTCTTCCAAGGAAGACTAATTATTTTCAAAAAGACTTTGGCCAGTGTTCAGATATTTGCAGCTTTCTACTGACTCTGTTTTGCTTCCATAATAGTTTTATGACTCATTTCAGAGAAATCATCTCATCTCCTTGGCGGTATTAAATCTGAAAATCACATAATTTATTTTCTTCTCAGAATCACTTACATGCTCCGTGTGGCTTCCCTTACACCAAGTTTGTGGAATTTCAGGTCCATTTATAAGTTGCTTTTTCACATGGCATCTTTCTCCCATTTTTCTTATCCTAAGATCTGTTCATACTGAAGAAGATGCCAGATGTTCCAGTTCCAAATCTCATCTCTCTGGCTCTCCATTTCATCTCTAAAGTATTTTCTTCTTCATATTCGAATGTCAGGTTTTCTTTGTTTATTGTATCAGGACTTCCCCTGTGGTACCGACTTTCTGTTACTTACTTTTAAAAAAGTCACAGAGCACCTTTGCGGATTACAATTTTTCCAGTTTTGTCATACTGGCAGCCTCCACAGAAAGTATTCATCAATTTTAAACAGATTTTTCTCCTTACTTCCCACATTTTGGTGTGAAGATTATGAAAATGCCAGCCAGCTCCCCGCAAAGACATTCTCCAAGGTCTCATGAAACACACTTGTACCTCTGGCCTGGAACACGTCAGCACAGCACCATGAGCCAGTGATTATGTGCACAGCACTCACTGCCTCAAGAGGGTTTCAAAGGCACAGCTGTCTCCAAAGAGCCTGGGAGGCCTTCAAGCAGCGAGAGCCGCTCTGACCAATCAGAGCGAGAGCCGCTCACACCCACAATGGAAAGAAGTGGGCGGATGCGGGTGCAGAGCCTTGAGACTGTGTTATTGTTTGACTTTGTCTATGTAGCTGTAAGAAATGCATCAGACTGAATTTTAAATTTTTACATGTATTTTTAAATTCACTTCTCGTGTTTCCCTTGCCAGCCTCTATCTGCTGCTGGTTCTCCAGGAAAGCAAGACGGGCAGGGCCTGGGAGACTGCCCGGGCGGTCCGGCTCTTAGTCCCCAACTGTAACACGGTGTCATCTGGATTCTATCATTAACTAGTTGTCTTTTTAACAGGGGATTTTAGGCAAATCATTTCCTCGTTCTGCCCTTGGTCTCTCCTCAGTCTTACGCGTGCATAGCTTCTCTCTACTACAAACAAACCCATGGAGGACTTCAGCCCTGAGAGATTCCATGTGACGCTTTTGCTCTTTGCATGTAGCACGAGGCCTGGCCTGAATCTCCCCTTGTTACAGGCGTGACCTGGTCCAAACAGCCTAGATGCCCCTGACCCTTACTTGGAGACAGAGGGGGAAGGGGGCCATGGTGGTACCTCCAGTCACATGGGCTTGGATTCATGTCCCCGCCCTCACACTTCCTGGCTCAGAACTGTACTTGGGCAGTGTCTTGCACTCTCCAGGACTCCATTTTTCATCTACGATGATAACATCGCTGTGAGAATTACCTCATTTAACAATGAACGTGAACCTCTAGACACAACGTGTGGGAGGCAGTGAGTATTCAATAAATGACATTAACATTGTTATTGCTGGTATCATGACCATTTTTAGGTTATTTTGATGGATACTGTAATGGTTTGTTCCTCCCAAACTGGCCTGGGCAACATGTCTCATGGTAGACATCTACAGAAAAACAGGTAATTTATTTTCCTTTAATGTAGCCAAAATACTACTGAGCAGACCCTTGATCATATTTGAGTTTTTGGTTTTGAATTTCAGAGAGATAAGAATTTATGTTAACTGGAATTCAGACAGGCAAAAGTTAGCATCTCTTTTCAACTTTCAATATAGAGTACTAATATGATTTTCAAATGCAAGAGTAGAAATAATTTAATAATCCTTTCTCATGAGTTTTGACAAACTTTTGTAGAAACCAAGTCATGCTACAGAGCAAAGTTCTGTATTTCAGTGGAGATTGCCGAGTCTGTTTCCCGCTTCATAAGCAGTTCCCAGTGCTTAGCTCACCCGAGGGTCACACGGAAGTTGGCTCTGCTTCTCTTACTCCAGAGACCCAGAAATCTGCACTTTACATCACTTCAAGGAATAACACAGGTGCACCTAGGAACCCTGGGGTAGTTGTCTCCTGACCTTTATGCATATAACATGAGTTGTGGCAGACAGGGAGGCAGGCGTATGTGCACACACACACACACACACATGCACACGCACGTGCACGCACAAAGGAATATTAGATTTTTACTGTGAAAGTTCTTTTACGTGTTGGTTGTTCACTGCAAACAGGTTCCAAAAAAATTAAGTAAATCAAAAAGTGATTCATTTCTTAGGCTATCTCTGGCAAGTAATCAAGTCAGAAAGTATTCAAATTGTTTTGTATAATACCAGCTTGTTTTCTGGATAGAAAGATGCATTAAACAGTGGAGGAGGGAGGAAGGAGAAGAAAGAAATGAGAAACAAGAGAAAGGATTTTCTTTCCCATTAGGCACAAAGCAAATCTTAGAATCACTTCAAGGGAGGCAAGACCTGGTGTCTGTATTTTGAACACACTTCCTGTGCCTCTGGGCTCTGAACTGTCTCTCACCCTAGTCTCTCAAAGAGGCCTCAGGCTCCAAGTTCTCAGGAATTTCAGAGCTGCCAGCAGCAGCATCCGCCTGCTCCGTGGGATCCCCTGCAGCACTGTTCATCTCAGACTGGCTCAGCATGGAAATAGACTGGTGGGGTGGATTTATCCTTAGCAGAGATTTTTATTTTCAATAAAAATCATGAACCAATTCATGAAATATCAGGCAGTATTAAAAGTGAGTTAAAGGCCTATCAGCAAACATCCGGCAGGACTGGCGCTGGGAGTTGTGCATTTCTCCAGGACAGCGAGGCTCCTTTGTGGCTCAGGTCCCTGCCAAAGCTTCTCTCATTCCTATAAAATGAGACATAAATTTGCTAGAGTCCAAGGGAAATTTTTTAAAAACTGGGTATTGTAGAGGTAAAAGTTGAGAATGCTTTTTCAGTCAGGTATTTAACACTTTATTTTTTCTATGAGAATTATCTATCTATGCATATATATTCTTCATATATTCAAATTTTATTACTTTGTCCACAGAAATTGAACTCCAGCAACTCCTCCAAGGCAGAAAAGACCACACACAGCATTCCAAGCCAAAACAACAGCACTGTCAGAGAAGAGCCGTGTCATGGATCGACAGCTGGTGTCAACTTGTAACACCAGCTGCAGTGAGCCAGCATGGCGCTGGGTGTGGGAGGCCGGTCTGGGATCACTGCCGCAGCGTGAGAAGCAGAGCTGGAAAGAAGAGAGAAGAGAGGCTCTGGGGGAGGCCGTTAGAAGCTGTTCAGAAGCTCTCTGGAGCTGTCGTTCCCTTGGAGGACCTTGTCATGCTGGCTTTCCGATGAACTCAGGGACCTCACTGTTGCTGAGGATGGCTGTGGTACTTTTCAGGGGAGCTCTGGTCCTTACTTGTGCTTCCTGGCTCCAGTGCAGATCCCTCAGCCTGCTGGCACAGATCCTTCAGCCCACTGGCAGACTTTCTGGCTTCTACCATTGACCTTTGGGCCTTCTCAGCACAGATCTGTGAGACAGTCCTGCATGAGACATTGTCCTGGGCTCTAGGCCTCCAGTTGGACTTGGAGGCACTGTTATGAGCTCTGGGTCTTCAGCTGGACTCATGCAGGACATCATGGTGAGATCCAGGCCATCAGCTGGATTTTTTGGTCTTTAGTGTGTCGACAGAGTTCCTGCACTGTCTTTTTGTAAAAGATCCTTTGGGTGACTGCTATAAGTAATCTTATAAAGTATGTGTCCTCTGTTATACTGTTCTCCTTGCAAAACCCCAAACTACAACAAGCGGCTCCTGGCTAAGAGAGCCAGCTTGACCAAGCAGCCATCACACGCTGATTATTCCCACTTTCACAACCGAACAGTTATCACCTAGTTTACATTATATCACTACCTAGTGTGAATATTAAAAAGACTATTAAAATGTACCACATATTCACAAATGTTCTGAATTCTCCTCAGCACTGCATACAGAGTCAGGTTTGCATGTGAGCTACTGCATACTATTATTTATGTCTTTATATTTTAATGTAAGGCCAGATGTGAATCACTGCTCACAAGTTTCATTTTATTCCAATAGCCAAATGTATTTGGGACAAATTTGTGTCTCCCAATTATTTTGCTATGTTTTATCTAGCATTTCTGTGACTAGAATGGCAGGCCATGTCCCTCTGCATCACTTACAGCTGTACTGATGTGGAGCGACATTGTATGCTCAGGACTCTTTTTAAAATAGTCACACTGTTGGCCTGACTTCTCTCCCTTACTCCACTGAGGAGCTATAACTGTTCTCTACCTACAGCAATCACCAAAGCAAAATCTCAGTTTGAATGCTTCAGAGTTGTTTCTTATTGACTACTTCAATTATTTTAACAAATGTAATTAAAATTAAAAGCCCAGTGTCCACTTGCATGAAAACCAACATATTTGCATTGAAAACTCAATTTGCTTTGAATGTAATATTAATATTTAATATTTGCTTTGAAAACCCTGTTTGCTTTGCATGGTCCTAAGTGGCTCTCCCCCTTTAAAGTTCATCTGGTGCTTTTAATGGGAGTCTGCATTTGGGCTATAAAGCTCACGAAGTGATGCCCCTGACCATTTAAGTTCACTGTTTAGGCTGAGGATGGAGCTCAGAAGCAGAGCATTTTCTCAGCATAAGTGAAGTCCTTGGTTTAATCCCTAGCTCCAACAAAAACCAGACAATGAATTTTTTGGTATTAAAATTATATATATTTTTTATTCCTGAAATTAATTTGTTTCTTATGAAAAAACTTGACATTTATTTATATTAATGGGTTATTACTACTATAAATGTCTTCTGGTTTCTAAGCCTGATAAATCCACTTGTATTTGGGGGACTGGAAAGAATGACAGTATCATAGATTTCAGAATTTCTAGCAGAAGACACTGGTACAATCTCACAGCAGAATTTCATTTCAAGAGAATCAATTACAGTTCTCTTCCAATTAAAGACCCTTCCCAACATCCTGTACTTCCAGGGTCATACAAGTCTCAACGTGGGACATTCTCCTTTATATTTTATTCCATACATTTTCCTGCTGATTGGAGAAAATTGATAGGATTCAGTTCTTGTCCAATGTATTGTACAGCTTCATGTGTTGTAGACTGGAGGATATTCTTCCCACATGCAGATGCTCAAGTCCCAAGCCCTTGCACCTCAGAACTTAAACATATTTGAAGATAAAGTCTTGAAGTATTAAGTGTTAGAATGGGGCTGTTAAGGTGGGCCCTAATGTGTGTGGTGTCTATGTAAGAAGAGAAAAAGAAAATAAAATCTCTATCATTAAGCCACCCAGCCTGTGGTCTTTTTTTGGGGGGTGGTGTTAGCTGTAGCAAACTAATAAAACACGCTTTGAGATAAAATATCCTATAAATTTTAGCTTTACAGTTCTTTCAAAATCTTCTATCAGTCTCCTTTATAAAAATTTAATTTATTTAGGCTTATTTAGTCTTTTCTATGTTTTTTAAACATCTTGCATAATTTTGCTTTCCAAGTAGACTGTGTTTCTGTGTAATAAAACTTAGTTATAAAGTGAATTTCTATAAATCAGACGGCATTTTATTTCTGCTGTTTTAAAAATTTGTGTCTATATCAATAGTAAATATCATGCATTCATCTTTAACAAAAGTAAATTATTTATGTAGTCTCTTAAGAGAGCTTGTCTTGACATTTTTATATACATAAGACTTGGTGTTTCCTAAAGGCATAAATTTTATTTTATGGATGATATTATTCTAATTCCTATCTACCACAGTTATCAGGGCCTAGCTCGCTGCTTGCTCCAAAGAACAATTTTTTATCTAAGTAAATTCCACTAAAGGACCTGTTCCCTACCAAGAGTCTGAATCTGACTTCATTCTTCCTTTAAAGAAACTATTTTAAAATTAAAACTGTTAATACTAGCTCTATGATAGGCCTAAAAGGAGTCATCTACTACCATTATGGTGGACGATGCCTTTTGGAGTTGATTTTTCTTCATTAGCATTCTAAATCATTACTTTCAAATTCTATTGCTTGATATTTAAGATTTACAAAATGCAATTACAACTCACTCAGTTCAGCACAGTAAATGGATGCCCTGAACCCACCTTTTCTGGCTCCACCTTACCAGGAAACCAAGCAAAAGTGAATGGATATTTTTACTTTCACCACCTGAGTGTTCAGTACTAGAAGCCTGGATGATTACTTAGACCCTGAATACATTAAAAGTTAACTGTATGATTTTCCAGCTGCTTAATTAAATATAATAGAAACATATACCTTCTGTTACTAAATGTTTCAATCCAGTATAATTTATTTATTTGGGGGGAGGGTACCAGGAATCAAACTCAGGATCTTATGCTTGCCAAGCAGGCGCTGTGCCGCTGAGCTGTATCCCTGGCCCTCAGTCCAACATCATTTAAAGCCATGATGCTGAATTATGTCCCTGAATGGTGCATTTCTTTTTATCACAATCTCTTTGTCCTATATACTGGTATTAATGACATATGTCAAATTGAAGTGAGTTAAAATTTATCTTGCAAATCTTTTGAGAATTTTGTGAGAGTCTAAGCAAAATACAGAAACCCTGAGAGTTGTTACTGAATTAGTTGGGAAAGCACTGACTGCAGCTCAGAATTTCCAAAAACTTCCCATAAACCTAAGTATGTATTTAGGATAAAGTACATATGTTTACTTATGTTCTTCAAGTTTTTCTAAATTATTTTACGCTAAAATTTAAACTTTGTTTAGTATACATTTACATAGTTTAAAAATTGTTATTTTTGACTGAGAAATCATAATTGTATACATATCTCAGGTAAAATGTCGTATTTCCCTAGATATGTGCTATGTGGAATGAGTAACCAAGGATTGTAACACATCTGTTACCTCACTTATCTATAAATTTTTATAGTGAGATAGCTGAAATTTACTTACTTATTTTGAATTATATAATACATTGTTGGCAACTGCAGTCATCTTGAGGTGCAGTACATCTTCTGTGTTTGCATCCTTTGACCAGTACGTCCTCATCTTCTCCTCCCAATGCCGCACTGTGTCGCTGGTGACCACTTTTCTACTCTCTGTTACTCCTGCTCACAATCTGTGCTATCAGGTGCCACCCGTGCAGCCATGCAGTAAGAACACACATGAAGAAGGAACAGTCTCTTCAATAAATGGTACTAGGAAGCCCAAGAGCCACATGGAGAAGACTAAGGTTAGATTGACCACATACAAAAATCATTTTGCAGTGGAATAAAGGAGTTAAGACTGCAAAACTACCAGAAGAAAACATAGGACAAAGCTCTATGACATTGATCTGGGCAATGATATACCTGCATTTGGATATGACCTGAAAAGCATAGGCACAAAAGCAAAAATAGACAAATGGAATCATACCAAACCAAACAGTTTCAGCACACCACCACCAACAACAACAAACACAATGAGTTGGGTGAAGATACAACCTATAGGATGGAAGAAAGTATTTGCAAACCACACATTTGATAAGGGCCTACTATCCAAATGATGTAGGGAACTCACACAACTCAACACAACTAACTCAACTTACAAAAGGGCAAATGATTTGAACAGATGCTGCTCAAAAGAATACATGCAAATGCCTAGCAGGTCCATGAAGAAAAGCCCAGCACCACGGATCATTAAGGAAATGCAAATTAAAACCATGATGAGATACCGCCTCACACTTGTCAGAATGGCTTTATAACAGAAGATGAAAGGGCACTGCCTGAAAGGATGCCCAGGAAAGGAGACTCAGACACTGTTGATGAGAATGCAAGTTACAGAAGAGTATGGAGTGTATTATAGAGATAGAGATACCACTGCTCAATAATAAATGTCCTTATAAAATTTACAGTATGCATATCAGAATTTTGCTGTCAAAATAGTATTTTTATGCTCTGTTACAATGGAACTTCTTATGCTGTCAGTAAGATTTCCTTCAGAGCTTGTTCAGAACACTACAGGACTTAGTATAGCACTGTAGTCAGTGTTGCAAAGTATGCACTTTCAAGATACAGTTGAGCTGCATCACAACACTGCGGTCACAGGCAGACTGCACATAAGGGGTTCCATAAAAGTACACGAGCTGGAGAACTGCCGTCGCTGTGACACTGCAGTGGTTGCGAGGCAACAGTGCAAAGCACTACTTCTGCGCTTGGTGGTGCCACTGCAAAAGCATCGTGCTGCACTGTGCTGCCCTCTGCACAGCACAAAGTGCTTGTTAATGACAAGGACAGTGTCTTTGCCCTCCTTTTTTGTTGAACTGTACTCCTACTTACTCAAACAGAAGTTTACTGAAAACCGGCCTGCTGTGCCATGCAGGCAGCAGCCTTGCATGTCGTGTGTCCTCTGTCTCTGACACGTCAAGCGACTTATTGAGAACACCTACATGCATGTAAGCAACAGCCTACACACCAAAGCTAAACAATGCTTCTCTGAATGGAGGACTCAGCAATGCATGACTGTATTATAAGCACTAAATAATCAATCACCAAAAAGATACTGTACTGTACCTGCTTCTCAGGCGAGTTTCCTACTAGAACTCATAAGCTTGCAACAAAAGAAATTCTGACTAATGAATGTATTTGTCAGAGACAAGGGGGCTGGCAAGTGGGAGAAGTAGAGGGGGAGGGGGGGAAAGAGAGATATCTTTTAATTATGTCAATATCCTAGCTTCTTCTTTATGGTAAAACTACATTTTGGTGTTCACAAGTATTAAAGTGAAAATTTTCACTAGGCTTAAGTACAAAACCAAACACCTTTCTAAGAAAATTGCTTTGCTAGGGAAATGAATTTATTTTCCAGGATACAGGATAATTCACTTAAATAGAATTTTGCTATAGGGTTAATGTTGATTATCTTTAAACTTATGAATCTTAACTGCATCACTTGTTTTTTATTAGTGATAGATTAGAAATAGCCAAATAATACAGGATTATAGACTGGTAAATGCAAGCTGACTTGCACTTTGATAACAGTGTCTTTGAAACTGCCAAAGCTTCTAATATCTTTTTTGCCTCTTTAATGATGTGTTATTTTCAACATAGTTCCTTCTAAACAGCTTTATCCTTTGGTCTTAAACCCAGTTGTTTCTTGGGAAAGACAAAAACTCCCTCTATTAGCTGTATGTCTACTGCTCACTGTAATAAATCTGATTTGTCTATGGCCATACTCCTACTCTGAATGCGCCCGATCTTATCTGTAGTAAATCTCATTGGATGAATCAGGGTCCTGAGACTCGTATGTTTGAAAGAGATGAATTAAAATATTATTTTCACCATGAAAAAAAACCTATGTAGTTTTCATGGGATAGGAATTTACAAAATTACATTTTATGCAAATGAGTCTCTTCATTTCAGAGACAGAAGCAATGCACAATTTTTACCAAACTAAGACCAAAAGGATAGGCTTGGTCCCACTGTGCTGGAAAGCCCACCATCAGTCCACTAGGAACGAGACTGTGCTCACCCTGCAGATAGGAGAAATACCCACATGGTTAATCCCATGAACTTTTGTCACTTGGTGCAATTTAGAAATTTTAAGTTTCAACCTATGTTGTGGAAGAACAAAACACATTCAGTGTCTTTTTCAAGCTTTTTAAATATAAATTCTTGAATGTGTAAATTTGTATTTAAATTGTGAATTTCCAATTCCAACAAATAAAAATTTGCTTTAATTTGTTCATTATGTATTCATAAGCAAAGTTTGTTGTATATTTATAGGAAGTTATTATAAGTGCACATGTGACCTGCTGTTCGGCTAGTTGAAAACAAAGCAAATAATAGAAATGAGGTCCCGCTAAAAGAGAACTAAATTTAGGCACACTTGGTCCTCTTTGGCCTCTCCTTTGCTTGCTCTTATCTTTGACAGCCTCTCCCTAGTGCTTCCCACCCTAAAAGGGGAAAAGATGAAAACAAACAGCAAAAAGAGAAGAATTATATTTAACATTTCTCAAATGTTTGGGAAAACAAGACATTGGTGGAAGACGCCTTTAAAGTGTTTGCAGTTCATTTTAACAGTTCAAAATGTGGGAGTAACAATGGCACCTTTCTTGCTTTCAGTAGCTTGAAATTGTCTATGAAATGGTGTAGTTACTCAGAAAGTCAATGCGCTCTTAGTCTGGCAACACAGATGCACATGCACAGATCTGTCAGGAAGGAGGGCACAGCCCAGCCTGCACAACGTAGTCACTGCACATCTGGAGCTTACCCACATTGTGGACTAAAGGACAAACATGAGCAAGTCTGAGCACATTTGGAGAAGAGTCAAAATTCCAGTTTTTGGAGACTGTTATAGTAAGAGCAAGAAGGAAACAGGAAGCACACTGGAACTTTCTCTTAAATATGAAGAACAAAGCATAGCCAACCGAAAAAATATGAAGAGCTGTCGTGTAAGGACTATGAAGGAGTCTGTATAGAACAACTAGACCCAGACCTGCAAGTCATAGAGCACCAGTGCGAATTCCATGTAGAACTCTTGGAAAGATGGAGTGAATAACCTTATGTTTATGCGGTGAATTCCCTGTCCTGGCAGGTATGGGGTAGAGGCCAGCGAATTTTGCAATGATAGGACAAGACTCAAGCAGTGAGTGGGTAGGTGGTGGATGACCCTTTCCCTCTCTGATATTCTGTACCTCTGGAGAAAAGTAATAATATTTTTGTTCATCTTCACAGATTCAGATTAAAGCTTTGCTCATCTTGTAATTTAGTGATAACAACATACATCAGTCTATAATTTTCAAATTATTATTCAGCATTTGATGGAAAATATAATTTAAATAAGTGTGCATATACAGAGGATGTATGTGATGTATAAAACAGATACACACCTTTCAAATATGCAGCCACATATCCGGAATATACTTACGACATAACTGTATGCATCCACGGGGGTCTCGCTTTTTATGTGGCCACTTAGCCAGAACTCTCCATAATTTATACTAAGGTCTTCTGGCAATTTAACGTTTTGAGGACTCCAGAAAAATAACAGGCCGCACATCAACAGGAGAATAACAGAGAGAGAAGAGGCACTTCCTGCACCAGCACTGGGCCTGGGGCCAGGCCAATCCCGAGTCAGGGAGACTGACTAGCCCATGCGCTCTTTTCCACGTCTTTCGAAACTCACTAGAGGCTTAAACCTTTTTCTTTCTTTGATTCCCATGCAAACAGATATACTACAGGATAACACAGGGCAAGTCTGGCTGCTTATGGTTCTTCAAGTAATTATTAAGCCAATTCAGGTTTTCTTCTTTTAACAAATAGAGTAAATCTTGAGCAGTGATCAGTGTGAAGTTAAAGCTTATCAGCTTTCAGAGCACAGTCACACTCCACTTGTGTAGCAGAGCTTCAACTTTGCATTGATATTTCACTAGTAGCAGGAAATCATTTGCCTGTCACATTATTATGTTCCTTGAGGTTTATTCTCAAATAATAACACAGGCCATCAGTATTATATTGCTTATATTATAAACACTGACTTGAAATTCACACAGTGAAGAGGAACGAATCCAAACAACAAACAAGCCAAAGAACTAAGAGCCTACATTGAATGCTTATGCAATTCTTCTAAAAACAGTTATTTCCTGTATTTATATTTCTTCAGAGATTCTGACTCAAGAAATCTATGAAGGAAAAAGCAAGAGTCATACGGTGAATTTGGTACAGATGATCTTTTTATCTTTCCTCCAAAGGTGAACACTGGAATTCTCTAAAAGAAAGTATATTCAGATCACGTAACTTGAGACTCAAGTGTAGTATTATGGCTTTGTTCTGCTTCTTATTCAGTAAGTATTATTTCTTCTCATCTTCTTTCTTTTCTTAAGATCTGCCCATGGAATGGGTCCTTTTCCCTATTTTCCTTCAAGACATAGGTTCCTTCAATATCCTCTTCCGTGTGTGAGAAATGTACTGGACTGCTGGCTGGTGTCACAACAGGCCTGGCCTGGGGTACTTTGGATCCTGGCTTTGTGCTGGCATAGGTAGAAGGCCCCGGAGTTAGCATATCGAATACTCTTTACTTTGGGTAGGGAAAATAATCTAGTTTATGGGAGAAGAGCCTTTCTGTACTGCAAGCCAACAGTCTATGTGGAGTGAGGCCTAAAGGGACATATGGAGGAAGTTGACTGGCAGCATGAACACAACCCTTCTCTGTGCATACTAACAGGAAGCACCAGAGAGGGCCCTTGGAGTCCTGGGAATAGTGTATCATGGTTGTCAGCCCTAGCTTTTCCCAGGTGTTTCTGCACTCTGCCCCTGACCCTAGCATTGCTAGGAGTGCTTTCTAGGAGTCAGGTATCGAGAGTGAAGAATCAGTTATATCGTAACTCAGGAGATGTTCAGTGAGAGAAAAGATAATGAGGTCATATTCCACCTTGAGAAGCTGACTACATCATTTGGAGTTTTAATGACAATCTCTTTAGTTTCTATTTCTATCGTCCCAGCTAACAGCCCTTTTAGTATAGTTATTATTCATATCAGTACCTTTTGTCACAACTTTTACCACAAATCTTGGCAAATCTAAAAAGGATGAATGGCCTTTGAAGCTTTGGAAAAAACCCTATCAATTATTTGGGCATGTGATGGGGTCTTCATCCTCTGATAGCTTTGAAAGGATACAAAGATCTGGGATAGTTAAAAATGTATATACAACCCACAATTATCAGGAAAGAAAGCATAAAAGGTTATGAATCATTTCTGTTTACTACGAAATGTAGTTAATTACTGGCTTAAGTACGATTTCATGCTTTGTATCTTGGGGTTACTGAGTTGAAATTAGGTTCCCAGTGTGAAATGAAAATGTAACTGTAAATTTTCATTTACTCTATGCATAAAAAAGATATAATCAAGGCAATTAGGCTTCACATAAGCCAGGGTTCACACTGAACATATTTTATAACCCACTAGTGAGAACAGATGCTAGTGGGTATAATACTGGTGCACCCAAAGTAACAGAAGTAAAACAAAAATCATTCCGCAGGCTATCATTTTACATTTTTCTATTGTAAAGTTCTCTAGACTCTCACTTCTCACTAAGGCGCACACACACACACACACACACACACACACTCTGAAATGTTTCCCACAGTGCTTTTCAAAGCAGGCATATGAGTTTCCATTGACTTCTTATTACTTTTAAAAGTCAATCTTTCACATACTAAGAGTTTCTTGGGAGGATACAGTGTGCTGACTTGGAGAAAACAGAGGTCTCAGAAGTATGGTGTGCCTGCGTTTCATGGCATGGTACTGTTGCTATTTGTCCCTGACCTACGTTTAGAAGAACATACTAGTTACATTACGTGTACAGCTGAGGTAGAACACAAGTTATGGCACAGGTAAATAACATCCTAGAGCCTGTTTCCGACACCTCCTGCAATCTTTATCCATGGTTCCCAGTCAGAGTCAGACATTCCAGTGCCAATTGAAGGGGTGACCGTCTTTTTGCCTCACAGAGCCCCGCCACCCCAGGCTGCTCTCAAATGTTACAGGAAGTCTTAACAAAACCACATCATTTTTGCAGGTTTTAGCTCTACCGCATCTTTAAAAGGCAGCTAATTCAGCAGAACTTAACATTATTTAATGCTATTCCCCTAAAGCCCTCCAATGGTGAAATTGCATAAAATCAGGGCACTACCACACATAAACTACCAAGTTAGTTCTATTATTAACCAAACTCACATGTGGTTCTCACCCCCCAGGAGATCAGATCATATTTTCCGATGCTCAGGAGCTGTCTACAATTCAGTTTTCAAAAGTAGTATCTGTATTTTTTCCCATCAATTCAGCTTTATATTTCTTCATAATTTAGATTTCTTTCTTTCAAAAAATATAAAGTTTATTTTAAAGTAATGTTCACATTTTTATTTTATCATAATAGCCTGAGATTTATTGTATTCTAGTGTAAATATTAGACATCCAATTTGAATGTCAATCTTAGCCTTAAAAAATCTGTAAAATATTTTGGTATTTGTCTATTTGTGTGTGTTACTGGTTTTACAAAACATATGGATTTCATTAAGAGTGACAAATGGGAAAATAATGATACAGTAAGTAGAAAAAGAATAAAAAATAAACCATAAATTAGTAGGTATAAATACCTATTAATTGCTATAATTGAACTTCAAATTTCTTGGCAGCCAAAGTCAGGGGCAGAAAAATAATAAGGGAAAAAAGTATTTCTTGCATAGAAAGCAATGCCTTTCCAGTCTGTGGAGGGTCTCCTGAGTGTACTGCGTTCAGGTGCGCTCAGTCCCATGGAGCGGAAGGAGAGCAACAGACCGCTCCTCATGAGGGGCAGAAGAAATCTCAGCTCCCTCTGCGGTCCTGGATTTCTTCTCAATGTCTCGTTTATTTCCTACTTTTCCTGAGTTTTAAAGGAAGGGCGTGATTTCCACCGTGTCCAAAGCATCTGCAGTCGCTCTACGGCTTGTGCAGATAGAAAACCAGTACCGTGGCACCCGGCGTACCCCGTGCCTTCTCAGGCGTCACGTAACTTGCTCTGCCTGTCACCGCGCGGAGGGAGATGCGATCCCCACGCAGTCCAGGTGCGTGCACAGCGCAGGCCCCGCAGCACAGGTCCAAAGCGCACTGCTGACCCGAGCCGCTGCGGTACCAAGCGCATACTGGGGTTCAATGTGCGGCACAAAAAAGTAAAAGAAAAGTAATTTCTATTGGCTACATGCTGAAATATTGTGAATACTGGGTTAAATTATAATGCTAAAATTAATTTTATTTGCTTTTAAATTTTTAATAGGACTACTAGAAAATTTAAATATAGACACTCATGTATTTCTCTGGGATACACTTGTCTGGACTGGAGCTCAGGGCCTTGTTTCACTCACTCCCAAAATCTTTTACTTTTCATATGTTTATCAGTAATTTTATTTACCATGTTGTAGAAAATTCGTTCGAGTCCTGCTGTTGGTCGTTGAAGCTGTCATTTTTGTGGCATAAATCTTACTCCATGCCCCTCAAGTATACCCTCTGGTTCTAAATCAGCTACGTTACGGACTTTTGAAAATGATCCCAACATGTGCACGACCTTTTACCAGCGCAATGAATTTCAAATATGTACTCTCATTGATGCGCAGGCCACTGCGGTGGATGGGACTTCCGGGTGCGCCCTCCTTCAGCTAAAGACGGAGCAGAGACCTGTCAGACAGCTACGAAGCTCATATTAGCCCTCAGCCAATTCATCTGATGACAAATTCTACTGTAGAAACATTAAAAATCACTTGCTTCTCTGTGCATATTCCAGGTAAACAACTTAGAAGTATCATCTAAGTT
The DNA here is from genome assembly GCA_004027595.1 of Dinomys branickii. Classification (NCBI taxonomy): domain Eukaryota; kingdom Metazoa; phylum Chordata; class Mammalia; order Rodentia; family Dinomyidae; genus Dinomys; species Dinomys branickii. Next base: position 99,418 of record PVLD010002630.1, on the reverse strand, counting down.
CCCTAGATGTGATCTTCTCATTTATAAGGCAGTGCGCGTTACTTCTGCCTTCAAATATTTAACAGAAACTGAACGTCCAATTTCGGTCACTAGAAAATACCGTACCAACCTACTGCTGCCTGTGAGAACCTAAAGGAAGCTGGCCTTACCTTCCTGAACTGCATGAGATCACCAGCCTTCTCCTTCCTCAGTAAACAGGCGATGCTCCTGCCTTCTACAGTTCTCTCTGCAGAGCACGATTTGGGGAATTTGGTATGAAAAATGGAGCTATCACACACAAAAACACACCCTTCTTTGTTTACTACTTTTTAAAGACATTTGCTGTGCTTTTGTTATGTAGTTCAGGGGCTGGGGATATAGCTCAGTGGAATAAGCGCCTGCCTAGCTAAGCGCAGGGTCCTGAGTTTGATCCCCAGTACCGCCAAAAAAAAAAAAAAAAAGAAAAAGACTGTTATGTAGCTCAGTAACTTGTCTCATTAGTTTACACGTTTTAAAGTCAAGGTTAGAGATGCAAAAACTAGAGTGTGATAATATGGAAGTAAAATATTTAAAAAGATTACTTTAATCACGTAATTGTTTTAAGTGTGTTAACTTACTGCTGGTGCAGAGCAACAAATCTAATTCAATGCACCAGACAGTATAGCGGTGAACGTTTGGTGTTGAATCAGGGTTAGTAGCATTCATCTGAGGGAGTTTAAAATTTACTCTTAAAACTGACAGCCTTCAAAGTTCTGAAATGAACTGTCTTAGTGAATTAAAAACCTCAGTTGGAAACAAGAAATGTGAAAGTGGTTAATTCTAAACTGAAGCTCTCTGGAAGAGGAAGTGTGAGACGCAGGTGTGGGGCATCCTGACCCAATCCCAGCTCACCGGCATGAGGAGCCACAAACCTGCGTACCAGTGAGCCAGGGATCTCCAGATACTGCTCATGAAAGACCCAAGGGAAAATTCAACAAAAGGAGGCAAAACTCGTACTCTGAAAACTACAACAATTATTGGAAAATTAAACATGATCTAAAGACTCCACATTTATGGCTGAGAAGACTCAACAGTGTCAAGGTGGTGTGCTCACGGCATCCCTATGGAAACTCTGCTAACTTCACAGAAAACGACAAGCTGATTCTAAATTCACACAGAGCTGCAAGGGCCTAAGAGGAGTCCCCATAATCCCACCAAGGGAGCACAAAGCAGGGGGACGCACCTGTGTGGCTTGAAGACTTGCTAAGAAGCTAAGTGAATGACTTTTTGGCACTGGCACAGACAGACCTATAAATCACAGAACAGAACTGAACATCTGGAAATAAAGCCACATATCCAGAGCTGGCTGAAGTTTGACAAGGGTGCAAGATCAATGGGGAGGGAAAATCTTTTTCAAAATGGTGCTGGGACAACTGGAGAGCCACATGCAAATCAATGAAATCTAACCCTTACTAAATACCATATTTAAAATTTAGCCCAATATGGATCAAAGTTCTATATGTCTGCACTAACACTATACAAATCTTGTAAGACAAGCTACAAGTAAATCCTAGTGATCTTGGACTTGGTAAAGTCCACAGTCATAACACTAAAGCATAATTACATAACACTAAAAGCATAATTAACAGCAACAGCCTCATAAATTTGATTTTATTGACATTGAAAACGTTTTTTCTTCAGAGAATTTCATCAAGAAGATGAAAAGACAATACACAGATTAGGAAAAAATACTTGCAAATCATATACCTGATAAAGAACTTGTGCCCAGCCTACCAAAAGAATTCTAAAAGCTCAATAATACAAGGACAGAGGCTGGGGATTTAGCTCTGTGGCATAAGCACCTGCCCAGCAAGCGCAAGGCCTTAGTTTGATCCCTGGTACCAAAAAATAAAATAAAATAAAAATAAAAAGACATATAGCCTACCAATTAATAAGCAGGCAAAGGATATGAAGAAACTCTTTTCCCACAAAGATACACAAATGTCTGATGAGCCCACGAAAAAATGACTGACATCCATAGTCGGCAGGGAAACAACTTAAAATGACGAGATTCTGCTTCACATCCACGGCTGGAACCAGAAAGAGACACCAACAAAGGTTGGTGAAGATGTGAAGAAGTTTAAATCCTCCTAACTGCTGGCGGAATGTGAAGGGCGCAGGCAATTGGAAACTGTGTGGCAGGTTCTCCAAGGGTTACACGCTGAATGACCCCATTGTCCCTGCTTTCACTCACAGACACAGACTCGAGAGGATCAAAACACAGCTTGTACACAAACACTTGCACCTGTGGCTTATACCAGCATCATTCCTAAGAGACAGAAGATGGAGAAGCCCAAAGATGCATTAAAGCAAGAACAGCTCACCAAACATGCCACGCAGTGGAATGTTACTTAACCATGAAAATCAGTGAAGCACCAAGACATACTGCAGTAGACAGGGATCTTAAAAACATTATACTAGGCTGGTGACAAAAGACTCCCTTCCCTGAAATGCCCGCATGAGGAGATTACAGATAGAGTGAGGAGATCAGGAGGGCTGGAGGAGGAGGACTGGCGCGGTAGGGAAGTCAAAACTAAAGGGGATGGAGTTTTCCTTTTTTTTAAGGTGATGAAGATGTTCTCAATTACACTGAAAGGTACTGAGCTACATAGTTTAAATGTATGAATTGTGTAGTATGTGAATTATACCATAATAAAGCTTTTAAAATGAATACAATGCTTTTTAAAAGAATGCTGTTATTTAAATTTGTTTATTTATATGAACAAATTATAGTAAAAGTGTTTGTGGTAGTACAAGGATATATTTATGTTGTAATACTATGAAGACTATGTGCAGAAGTATCCATCATATAAAAGGATGCAAATAAGTTAACAGAAAATCTCTGTAAATATTGATACTAGTTTGAAAATGTAAAGTTTTATAGTAATGGTAAATTAAAATATTTCCCTCGGGGTAAAAATTATAGTTTTCAAACACAACATCTCCAAATCATGTAGAATATTTCCATGAAGGAAAAAAATCCCAAGCATAAAAGTAGAAGTCTGCCAGTTAAGATCAGATTCAAAAAAATAACATTTAATCCCTTTCACATTACATCCAATGTTTGCCTTGAGGCAGACATTAATTTTGAGTAGGCTAAAATGTACCATTAACTTTTAAGAAGAAATAAAATACTATGTAAACAAACATTCTTTCAGAAAAATGATTATTAATATTGAAGTATAGAACAAATTACCTTTAACAAATGTTGCTTCAAGATTAGTGCACAGATATCAAACTTTCTCATTGTTTTTTTTTTTTTTTTTTTTTTTTTTGCGGTACTGGGGATCGAACTCAGGACCCTGCGCTTGCTAGGCAAGCGCTTATTCCACTGAGCTATATCCCCAGCCCACAGATATCAAACTTTATTTTCAATTCTAATTTAGGACATTTATTAATAAGGTGATATCATTTCATAAAATCTTGGGTTATACCCTGCCCCCCTTATGGTTCAAATGTACTAATAATGAGATTCTCTAACAAAATTGGTTTCAAAACAAAAATTGATTGTGGGCCTTGTAATATAACTTGTGGGTTTTTCTGTTATACTTGGATACAATCCTTATCCCAATTTTACATTAATGATACTATCTTTAATAAACTGAGGAGTAAAATTTGATTAAACTTGGAAATACAACACGACAGGACAACAGGAAGGCGGCAGCTCCGCCGTGCCTGTGTCTGGTCTGCCTGCTTACGCGCCCTTGTCAGGCACTCCGGACCCAGCAGGCTCATCGCCTCAAGGCCCCACCGCGGCAGAGGATAGTTTAGAGTGCTAACTTAAGCAGCATTGAGCTTCCTGCCTGTGTCTTTTTACTGTATCTTTTCTTAAGGACACATGCTGCAATCTCAATTTGAGGATGTTAAGGTTTGGACTTTAAACGTCACCCAAAGGCCCACGTGCCAAGGGCTGGATGGCAGCTGGAGGGGCTCTCGGGAGGTGGAGGAATACTCAGAGGGGGCCCTGCAGGAGAAGGCGGGGTCCCTGGAAGGTGAGTGCCTCTGAGAGGGCTGTTAGTCTCCAGGCCTCCCCTCCCGCTCTCTTCCCTGTCTCCCTGCTTCTCAGCTGCTGTCAGGTAGGCAGTGCCCTCTTCCAGTGCACACTTCCACCACAGTGGACTCTGCCTTCACAGGCCCAGAGCAACAGGACTGCAGTTTCCGAAACCCCAAGCCAAGGAAACCTTTCTGGTACTAAGTTGATTATGTCAGATATTTTCTCACAGTGATAGGAACACAACGATGCTTAGGTGCTTTCTGAAATATTCTAAGGAACATTGATTCCAAGGCATGCTTCACAGACAGAGTTATTTGATTACAGTGATTTAGGGAAAAGCTAGTCTCTATCTCTTGGGGAACTTCAAGTACATAAACACAGCAAAGAACTTTATGAAATTTGCAGTTATAAAAAACACAGATGAAAATTTTATAACTGCAGTTATAAAAAAAACACAGGTGAAAACCCTCATACTTATTTGATCATGAAACACTATTTTTCTGTTTAACTCCTGATAGCAACCAAAGACCTACTACTTTATGAGGGTGCTGGCCAGCTGTGCTGTTTCTGGGCACACATACCTGGTCCTTGCAATTTAAAGGAAGGGATGTTAAATTTGGTTCATGTTTTCAGAGGATTCAGTGCATGGTCAGCTGGCTCCCAAACAAACGTCAAGGTGGAAAGGCACAGGGAAGAAATCTACTTGCTTTATGGTGGTCAGGAAGCAGAACAAAGGGGAGAACTTTACAGGAAAAGGCCAAGGACCAGAGACAGTCCCTATAGTCATGCCCCCATACCCACCCAGATATAGCCAGAAGTGTGCTCTACTAATCTAGACATCTCTCAAGCCAATCAGGGAGAAAATTAGTATTATTTGTCACAGTGAGATATACTTCAGGAAACACTGGTTTGGGTAAATAGTTTTCTATTTTTATGATGTTTCTATTGTCCATTTTTACTTAGTTGCATATTTAATTGAGAAGAGAGAGAATACTACACACATAAAAGCCCTTAATAAATCTTGTTCTGATTAGTTTTGCCCTTGTTATTGTCACTGTGTTGTTATATTTAAAACATTTCCATCTCATGCCTTTGAAAATATCGATGGCTGGAAATAGATCACAGTTAGGCCAAGACTCAAGGTCACATTAATACATCAAGTAGTGCAATGACCTTACAAAGAAATGAATCATAGGTTAATTTTATTCTTCAAAGAACTACAGAGGAAATGGTATAGATGAAAACTGCATTTTGCTTTCTTATTTGACAACATGACATAAAATGCAGATTGGGGGTTGGTAAGGAAAAAATGCTGTTTCTTCTCTTTTTAAAAAAGCAGTGTGTCCTATTGATAATTTTCTGGAGTAACAGAATGAATGCAATGTCATTTCTAAACATAACTCAGATCATTACTCCAATTAATCTCTGACAGGTCTGAGCAGATACAGTCCTAGAAATACACTTTTAGGGAGAGAAAAATATCATTATTTTCAGAAGATCTTGTGGTATATTTACAAAAATCCAATTAATGAGAAAAAGAACAAGAATTAATCAGAATTCAGTAAGATGTCAGATATAAGGTTTAAAGCAATTTAAAAGTTAACAATTTCCTAAATACCAAAAATAGGAATTGTAATCAGAAAAAATGGTACTTCCAATAGTAATGAAAGTTACAGAATACATAAAGATACATTTAACAAATTATGTCTGGAAGACAGGATAAAAATTACAAAACACTACTAAAGGATATGAAAGACGTTTGGAATCCACAGAGAAGCACCCCGTGAGTCTCAACAGTGAGAATCAACACCACAAAGATGTCAACGCTCTAAATTACTGTAAATTTTAATACAGTATAAACAGAATTTTGAAGAAGAGTTAAGGGGCAATGTTTCCCTACCAGTTAGCAAAATAAATTATAAAGCTAGGCTAGTAATTAAAACATTGTGGTACTGTTTTGACTCTTAACATTAGATGGAACACAATTGAAAACTCAGAAACTACAAAAGTCAGGGCAATTTGATATACTAAGAATGGAATTCTAGATCAACAGGTAAAGTCTAAGTTACCAATTGAATTATCAAGGTGCAAGTATGTGGAAAAATTTAGATCCCTGTTTTTCACCATCTACAAAAGAAATTCTGGGTAGATCTAAAATCTAAACTCTCTGAGAAGAAAATATAGTAATATTTTTGTAGTATTAAAGAGGAAAGGTGTATGGCATAAAATCAGGAAAGCAAGCAAAGACTATGAACTAGAGTTTCAAAAGATAAAGTAAATAAAAGTGTTTAATTAGCCAACAAGCACAGGGAAGTATTCTTAACCTTGTTAATCATGTTAATCATCAAAGAGTGCAATGAATCAGTGATAGTTCAGTACAGAATGAAAAGAAAATGAAAATAGATTCAGCTTAGTTGTGAAAAAGCTATTAGCTATTACGTATGAAGTATATACATTTGTAAACCTAATGTACTTCATGAGGGAATAGCTACTCCATAAAATATAAATATTTAATGTAAAGAGAAACATTCCTAGTAAGTACAAAGGCAACATGAACACATTATTAAAGAATGAACTAACTTTTATACTTGCTTCATGATTAGCATTACCATCGGACCTGGAGAAAGTCATTTAACATTTTTGATTCAGTTTCATGTCCATAAAATGTTCACCTGTTTTATTCCACTGAGAAAAGTAATTCAAGTATTAAAATATGTGATTATACCCTGTAGATGCAGATGAAATACACTGTATCACTAATCATAATTATAGCAAATTATATCTAAACATTAACAAGTAATTTCAGTTGAAATATGGGAGCACTATAATACACATCTACTGTTCTTTGATACTTCAATACAAACTCCTTTGTTAAACTTATTACTTTGTTATATATAACTGTATTATTAATATGTAGTGAATTTTTTTTTTTTTTTTTTTTTTTGCCTTTTTGAGACAGGGTCTCACAATGCAGTTCAGGCTGGTCTCAAACTCACAGCAATCCTCCTGCCTCAGCCTCCTGAGTGCTGAGATTACAAATGTGCACCACCACGCTCCGTTTTTGTGTAGTGAATATTTATAAAGGCTGCTAATAATAAAATGCGGTGCTGTCTTTGTCCTTCAGGTGTAAATTCTTTTTTTTTTTTGCGGTACTGGGGATCGAACTCAGGACCCTGCGCTTGCTAGGCAGGCGCTTATTCCACTGAGATATATCCCCAGCCCCTTCAGGTGTTAAGTTCAAAAGTATACATGATTTCTTTAAATTACAGAAATATTGAGACAGACTGGTGGAAAAAATATGGCTGACATTCAGTTATTTTTCAAAAAGGAAAAATTATGTAATTTTTTATAGATCTTCTTTTGGCTTATTTTGCTTCTTCACAGCTGGAGAGAGTCTACTGAAGTGAAGCCAGTACTGGTGTGCAGGAGTAGACTGGGGACACAGGAGGCTGGCGGCAGCGAGTGGTGGTGGGAGGTGGCTGAGCTTACAATCCAACCAGAGAAGGGTTCCAGATCATTCCTGATTCTGTGTCCTAATAAAACTGGAAGGGAAATGGGTAAGGGATCTGGTCACCATCTTAGTCTAAGGGGATTACTGTAGAAGATAGGAAAGGCAGCCCCAGTGGATGCTCAAATATTTATATGTGTCTAGTTACATGGAATGGCTTCTTCCTCATTGTTCATTACATTTATTTTAATTTCTCTAAAATAATTGTATGGTTCTTATTTTGGGAGAATGGTTCCAGTTGCTGTAAGTCAAATACAAGTTGGTTTTGAGATTATTAAATCTTAAATATCTTTGTATATTTTAAAATAGTTATTGTATCATGTTGGAGTGGAACTTTTTTCAAATTGAAGTAAGAAAATTTAAAACTGATTAGTCCAATGACTCAAATTATAACATTCTGCTCCTTCCTCCACCCAAAGACTCATGTACATTCCTTTATGTAAAAGGCAATTAGTCCACCTCCAAGAGTTGCCAAAGTACTAACAGTTTCCACATTACTGAAAAGTCCAAGTCCAAAATCTTCTCTGAGATTTAAGGCAAGCTCTTAGTTGCAAGCCCTTGTACAAATGAAAAGAAAGTTAAACATTTCTAACATTCAATGGCACAAAATAGACATTTCCATTCCAAAAAGTACAGATAGGAGGATATAAAAGCAAGATAGGGGATCAAAGCAAGTCCAAAATCCAACAGGGCAAACACTAAGCCCTGTACTTCCATGTGGAGCATCTGAGGCAATCTGGCAAGATGTCTCCAAATGGCTTGGGTGGCTCCGCCCCATGGCATTGCCCATCATTGTAGCTCCCACGGATTTTCTCTCGGGTCAGCTGTGCTTTCTACTTTCAGTTTTCCTCAGATAACCCATGTTCCTGGCTTCTCTGAATTTTTAGGGTTTCCACTGCACCTTTGGCTTCACCATCACAGCTTCACACACTGCGCTCTCAGGGACACATTACTTGTCCTCTCAGGATTTCTTTTGAAATCTGGGTGGAAGCCTCCTGATCCCACAATTCTTGCATTGTGCATGCACCTAAAGCCAGAGCACATGGATAATGCCATGTTCTGCCACCAGCTGCAGCAGTAGCCAGGCTTCCTTCTCTCTTGCCTGTAGGGGTTGAGTGCCTGGGTCACTGAGTACTCTAAACCCAGTCCCAAGGAACAAATTTTAGAGGCCTGTGCCACTCTGGAACATGGTGCTCTTGGGCCCATTTCTCAAAGCAAAGTCTTTCACCTTTGCAAGTCAGAGGCTGCCATGGCTGAAATCCTGCTGGTTCTTGAGATGTCTTCAGGTCATCTTTTCTGTTGTCTTCTTCTGAAATACTCAGCTTTTTTTTTTGCAAGCCTTTTCAGTGACCAATTTCTCCTCTGTTCCATCTTTGTAGGCAGCAACTTTACTGGCACTTCTTTCTGGCCAAAGTCAGTGTTTCAAATCATTCTGCTGGGCTTGTTGCTCTGGAGTCTCAACATAAATCTGGCTAAAAGCCCACAATAGTAGCCATGCCACCTCCTCAACATTCGACTGCCTTGATATTTCTTCTGCAGGATTAATTAGTCTTCCACTCTTTGTCTTAGTCTCAGGCAAAGTCTCTGGACACAAGCAAGTTGCAGATAAACTTTCTGCCAAGTATAACACACATTTTCTGGAGTCCAACAGCCAATGCAGTCCTTCCCAGTAGAAACCTCCCAAGCTTGGTTTTTACTGGCAGGATTTTTATCAGCCTTTTGGTCTTCTGAACACTGACTAGAATCTTCCATCAACTATAGCCTAAGGCTTTCCAGGGATGCTTTTAAAGCTGGTGTCTCCAAACCTTTCTTAACTCTTCTTCCCACAAGCCAGCTCCAAAGGGTCCTGAACCACATGTCAGATATAGTCACAGCAATGTCTCCACTTCTTTGGTATCAAATTGTTTTACTTTTCTTGTTGCTGAGACAAAATATCTGATACCCAAAGTTGAAGGGGAAAAGGTTATTTAGCTCACAGTTTGTAGTTTTATGCCATAATTGTCTGGCTCCAGTGCAAAGTGGCATGGCAGACAGATGCTGCAGAGGACAGACAAATTATGGCAGACAGTAGACAGAAGGCAAAAGGCAGCAAGCTACAATGGACAATAGCTTCTCTCTTCCCCTCAGTATTCTATCTAGGCTACCCTCTTTAGCACCAGTGCCAAACCAATCAGTGGACTGATTTAGTAATCACACATCCTTAATCCTAGTGTCACACACTCTAGATCCAGCTACCTGAGAAAAAGCCCCACCTATGACTTCATGAGCCTTTAGGGGTAACATCTAGATACAAGCTATAACACACACACACACACACACACACACACACACACACACACACACATTCATGCACGCATGCACGCATATATTTATATATAGTATGTTCACAGTACATTATATGAATCTCAAATTTTTAAAATACCAATTTGATTTCCTTTAACAGTCAAATTGCCATTGTTCTCATCTACATGCTACCTTGTTATATGAGTAGTCTTAACACAGTCATGATATGTGAACAGCACATCTACAGGAATTATTTTGTCTACCTTACCTATGATACTTGGACCATTTGAACATAATAAGGACTGATAGTGGTGAGACTCTTGGTTACTTCTAATTGATAAAGTGCTATTTTAAGTGCTAAATATATGTTGTAATCATACATTATAATTGCACATACACCTAAATTTAAAGGCACATTTTTTGTTAGGACCCTCAGCAAGCCAAGTCCTGTAGAATCAGTTTGAGATTTCTGATGTCAGGAGAAGACACTCTTACCCTTCACATCGCTTTTTCTTCACTACCACCAAGCTCTCCACACACTTCGCAGGACTTAGTCCATGTTCATATACAAATGCAGCTTTATCAGCAGCCACTTCCTGCATCCCTGATCTGAATGCTATCCAAAGAAACAAGGGTAACAGCGTTGGCCAGCAGTTAACTGGCTTCTCTGTTAACCAACCCATGAATTCAGCATTCACTTAGAACTATTACATACTAAATTAGTGATTTTGAGCCTTTTAAATTTTTGCCTCCACTTCCTTTCAGTAAAAGTTATAGATGGCACTCTTATTCTACTGTACTTCTATAATACATAAACTATAAATGCCTCAAAATTCAGTAACTATTTGCAAGTAATTTTTTAATGGTAAAATAAGATTTATTCTTTCATAAAAGTGTACTTGAAGTAAAATGCTTTCTGCCTTTTGCACACTGGGTTTGATGGTGCATGACCACTGAGCCATGGTGACCCTCCACCCTGTTCATACTTTGCCCTCAGCCTTGCACTTCCCAACCCCACTCCCCCGTGTCAGCCTGTGACTGAGCTGTAGCTAAGGGTTATAGGCGGAAGTGACTTCACCATTGCTAGTTGTGCTCACAGCAACCTCCCATGTGTGGGATGAACAGAGGACTTGCAGATTCCAGACAACAGTAGGGAAGTCGTGGCCATAGGGTTTGAATACCAGGGTCCACCTTTGACAACGCTGGATGAACTTGGAGAAGTTCTACCCCTCTCCCTACTTTGGTTTCCTCACCTATAAAACGAGCTTGTAATAACTGTTTTCTGCTTCCCAGCATTGTTGGGAGGCTTACAGGTCAACCCCTGGATTGATGGGTCAGTGCATAAACAGAACACACAACATCTCCGTACTCTCCATGCTCCCGTGTGGTTATCTTTGCACTGATTCTGCCTAATCGCTCCAATTTCTTTAATTTGCTCCCATAAAAGCACTGCCCACCACTGCAGGAGAGGTCAGGGTTTACATCTGCCTAGTCCACTTGTAGACTTACCATTTTCATCCTACTTGACCTGCCAGAAGCGCTGGACACAGGGGATGTTGACCCAGAGATTCCCTTTCTAGATATATTCACAGAAGAGCTACAAACATCATATTACGGTGATCCAGCACATCCATGTTTATAGCAGCACAACCCATCACAGCTGAAGCTTGGAACTGGCCTACATGCTCATCGAAAGATTAACAGGTAAAGAAAATGTGATGTTTACACAACAGAGTGTGACTCTGACATAAAGAAAGATAAACTTGAGGCATTCACAGGTAAATGGATGCACCTTGAGACCATAATGTTGAGTGAAATAAGTCTGACACACCAACTTAAATATTACATGGTTTCCCTTATATGAGACACACTCTCCCCACTTCCTCACTTCTTCCTTCCCTCTCTGCACTTTTAAGAGCCCATTTTGATTAGTTTCCTAGTCTTCAGAAGGCAGGTAAGTAGACATAAATGATCTTGAAGTCCAGTAGTGTAATGATAATCATCTTTTTAAAGTTACAAATATTATATGCACTAAATTACCACTTACTTAATTTATCATTTCTCTTTAATTCAATATGATGCAGATCATCATAAAGAAGCTAAAAAATACCCAAAAGAATACTAAATAAATCTTTGAAAATGTAAACATCTAACTGAAAACATACACGGTATTCTTGGCTCTAGGTAAGTTACTCAATATGTCTTAAAGTTTATGTCTAAACAGAGGAGCCAATATCATAAAACCAGTTCATTACTTTAGATCATTTAATGTCTAAATATCTAAATGATCTAATATTTTTTACCAGATTATCAAATAGTTTAAATTTGAATGTTTCAGTTTTAAATATTATTGGTGCTTGTGATTACATTTTTATAAGCAAACAAAACATAAAAGCCTCACTTAAAACATATACACACATACACATCAACGTGGAATTTAGAAAATCTTTAAAAGACTGGAGTCAGCCATTATAGAAAATCTTTGTTGGCTATGCTATAGTCAAAGGCTTTGGAATGAGACATAATCTCAGTTCTGTTAATTGATCAAAACCACTAGGTGACACAAATTTTTTAAAAATGCTAAAATTTAATCATGAAGCCGCCGAATAGTAGTGAAGATGATGACAAAGGCGCCTGGCTTTCCATCCACAGGAAGAGGCTACGTAACAAGGTACAAGACCATGCCCCTCAATCTGCCACCACAGTGTCTTTAGTATGAAAACCTGTAACCGCTCACACACAGACCAAATCAGTGTGGTTACAGAACCTCAGCGTGTGGTCCACTTTCTACTAAAAATACTGTCGAAGAAAGATATATCACATTTTTACGTGTCAGTCATGAAGACATCACACCAGACACTGAGAAACTGTGAGCTCTTCTGCGGCTGTCCTCTCACAGACGGTGCTCGCCCTTTCTTCCGGTTTTCAGCCTCCTTGCAGGGCTCCTTTCCGTCTCCCAGTGGAAGCACGCCACCCGTAAGCAGAGTCCTGGCTTGGTCTCCTGCTCTTCTAGGCCTGTTTCAGCCGTGCTTGCAGGTGTAAGTGTCCTCTCAACTCTCCTAATTCTACCTTTGCCTCTCACGTAGTATACTCCGTTCCCTACCAGATTCTCATTTCCCATGCCATTTTGTTTTCAGTGAATCTGGTACATGGTAAGATTTTAGTATTTATAAAAAACTTTAATAAATGGAATTAATTGTCTAGTTTAACACCATATATTCTCTAATTTGTGATCTTTTTAATGTTCTAATTTTAAAATAATTCTAACTTACACATAAAACCCTAAAATCAGACACACTGACGGGGAACTGTGTGATGCTCCACCACGTGGACACCTTGTGCAATGCTTGGGTCGGGTCAGACATACCCATACCCTCCCACATTCACTACTCCGTGCGGGGAGAATGTCTCAGCCTCCTCACAGCCGTGTGCAGCGCTGGTGTGTTAGGGTCCGGCTACTGCAGCCCCTGCCATGCCAGCTCACAGGGAAGTATTGCCCATCCCTCTGTCCCCGAGCATCCCTTCATCAGCCTCTGTCCCCACCTCCCTTCTAACTTACAGTCTCACTAATGCCCACTTCAGATTCTTATTTTTAAAAAATTTATAGATTTTTTGAGCAGCTTTAGTTATGTAGATATTTGCAAGTTGTAAAGAAGAAAATGCAATAAAATCTTAGCTATTAAATAAATAAGGCAGATGTCTGACAGATTAGCACAACATAGTTAATTATGTATAAATATCAGTAGTTGAAAAATCATTTCAATATGATCTGTGTGTCCACTGTCCATTCATTAAATTTCTATTTCTATATTACAAAGAGAATAACATTTTGAAATGCCAAATGGGAAAACATCATAACAAAAATCATAATATAGTAAGTTATAACCAGAATAAAAAGAATATCATCAAATAGCTATTTCAATATAGTATTATTATATAAGGCGTAATTGCCAGAATCACTGTTAATAGAAAATCCAAGATTAGCCGGGTCCAAGAATAAATGTAACTGTAAAGTGCCGTTTGTTTAGCTCTGTATCCTGACTTCTTTGCTCAAGAACTCTAGTATCCAAACACAAATTCTATTTAATCCAGTTGTCTGTAATTTATTTTGCTACAAAACACCATATTACACACTTTTGTTTGTTAACTATTAGATATGCTATTATTTATGTGATACCGGGGACTTAATGTTTATCAGCACTCATTTGAAAAAAGATATGGTTTGACTCACAAATTTCTTAATTGCTAACAGTGGCTTTTCTGAGTGGAGTGTTGTGCATAATTTGTTTTGCAGATGTGATTTAGAAGCTGCATTTTAAAGTAGCAGAGCTCTGAGCATCTCGGCGTCAGCAGAACCCCCTCCATCCCTGCGAGGCGTTTTCGGGAGGAGCAAGCCCTGGCGGAGACCGGCCTGCCCGCAGTGGGCGGCTGCTCCTCCCGCCCGGCCCCGCAGGGTCCTCTTCGGGCTGGGCGCCCGGCATCGAGGAGCTAAGGCAAAGCGCGCGCGGAGACAGCGCCCAGGTCGCGCCGGCACCGCAGCGACCCCGCCCCCGGGCAGCAAGGACAGCGTCCCGGGCCCAGGAGCAGGCCCACTCGCGGCTGGCTCCCCACTCCCTGCAAAAAAGGTCACGGTTACGCTCGCGGGCACCGTCCTCGGAACGCCGCACTTCGCACCCTGCGAGCAAAGGCACGAGCAGGGCAGGGCGCCGGCCCAGCCGACGCGCCGTCAGAGCAACCAAGGAAGAGCTCCTACCCGTCCGGCCGAGCTGCGAGGCGCTGCGACTCCTCCGCGAGAGGCCCACGATCGCTACCACCTTGGCGCCGAGGCTGGAGCGCCGCTTCCTGCCGCCCGCGCCCGGGGCGCCCGCCGCCGTGTCCGACTGGCTGCCGTCGGTCCTGTCCAGCGAGCACAGGTCGCCGCTGACGCTGGAGCTCCGGGTGCCGCTCTTCCCTGGCTCGCCCGGTTGTCTGCTTTGCATTTTGGACGTAAAGACACTGTCAGGCGGTGCAGCGTTAAAAGCGAGGCCAAGAGTGGAAAAGGGAAAGACAGAAAAGCCATTTTAGATGACACGTCTGGAGCACGCCGCAAGGTTATCATCTATGAAACGCAGCTTTAGCTTAAAACTTTTCAAGAAGCAGGGCACGACTGCGCTTTCGTGCTGGGCAACCTAACACAGCCCTGGGAACCAGACAGCGGCCAAGGAAGGCTGGGGCGCGCAGGCGCTGGAGGGTGCAGGTCTGGGCGCCCAGGGGCGCGCTCCGTGGGGAGCAAGGCCTTCCGGAGCTTTCCTCCAAAGCGGTCACTGCGCTGCTGCGGCCTTGGAGAGAAGGGAGACACGCGGACATTTTACAGGCAGTCGTCAAAAGTCAAGGCAGCGCTCTACTAAGGCCCTTTAAAAGAAGTTTTCTCATTGGATGAAAAACCTAATATGGTTTTACCTAACACTGGTTAACACCTCTAGTAGGCCTAGGCCTTACTGTTTTCATTAGCTTTGAATTAAAGTCATTTATTTCATTTTGCTTAACTTCTGATATTTAGCAATTGAGGTTCAAGTTTAAATTACTGATTTAAATCTATGTTCCAAAAATAAAGAAAATAAGGATTTCCCTCTTGTGTTCATTTGAAAAAAACCCTAGCATGTGTTTTTGAGACAGTGTGGTCAGAAAGCTGTTAATGAACCCCTGCAGCGCATGCTCACAGGACCGATGCTGCAGGGGGTTAGGGATGAGAGAAGGGCGCAGGTTTCCCTGTGATTCCGGTAGCTAGGTGGTTGGGGTTCACAAGGAAGCTGGAAGTGGAAGCCGTTGTCCCGCTGGCCCTGAAGTGAGCCTGAGCAGGAAGCAGCCTGTTTTGCAGGCATGAGAAAATTTATTTAAGGATTATCAGTTTTGGGCTCAGTTATTATTTGTTTCTGATAATGAGTGTTAAAAGAAAGAAAGGAAAAGCCCAAACAGAAATACATGTACACCGTTTAAAGGACGAGAGCTAGAACTGACACACTAAGGTGAGCTCTTCTGATTCTCTACCTTGGTCTTCCAGAAACACGTTACAGGTTGGGACTACGTGTTAATTTCTCAGTCTGTTGCACATTCTCCAAGTCTTTGTAGCAGGACTACCTCAGTATGATTTGTTTTCACTACTGAGACTGAACCCAAGGCCTTCCCACTAGGCTACACCCAGCCCTTTTTATTGTGAGAGAGGGCTTTGCTATGTTGCTAAGGTGACCAGGCGGGGCTTAAAACCGTGGTTATCCTGCCTCAGCCTCCCAGAATGCTAGCATGAGAGGCATGCCACACGATGCCTGGCTCCCAAAGTGAAATTTTAAAAAACACAGTGAAATGCACTATTCTATCTTTCACATTAGTTTCATGAAGAAATGAGGCATACACAAAGAAAGAAAAACGGTGTTTCTCTAATGCCCTAAACTAGTAATTTTCAAGCTGTTTGATTTTGCTATTCTTTCATCAACAATACAGCACAGCAGAGTAAATAGATATTTTATTTTTTGTCTTTTTGAGACAGGGTCTCGATGTGCAGCTCAGGCTGGCCTTGAGCTCACTTTGTATCCCAGGCTGGTCTCAAACTCGCAATGATCCTCCTGCCTCAGCCTCCTGAGTGCTGAGATTACAGGCATGCACCACCGCACCCAGCTCGTAAATAGAATTTTGTAGGCCAGGTATATAGCTCAGGGGTACAGTGCCTTGCTTGGCAAGAGCAAGGTCCTGAGTCTGATTCCCAGTACCAAAACAAACAAACAAAAATAGAATTTTGGAGGCAAGCACATATGGGCTTGCTGCTTGCTACTTTTCTATAGAAGAGTTCTTTGTTCCACTCCGAGCCCTAGGTTATTAAATTATTAAATAAGAATATTTTCTCATTTTAAAAAATAATGTGTCTAAAGTAAAAAGTCAGTAAATGGAAATTATAACAATTCTTAAGAAATACGGACAATTGATACACTGTGGTTAAAGCCCTTCAAAATTATATAAACATTCAGTAGTATCAGTAGAAATTATATTTGTCAATAAAAGTTAAAAAATTTGTGAGATTACAATGTCCAGGTGGTCCAGCATCACCGGCATTACAAGGTGGTGGGCAGGTGGCTCTGTGTCAGGACTCTGGGTTTGATCTCTGGCTTCCCTGACCATGCAATCTGGGGAGAATTATCTCAGCTTCTGGACCTTGGCTTCCTCATTTGTTAAGTCAGAAACCTTAAGCAATGCACCAAGCAGACAGCCAGCTACACAGAACAGGTACGCTCTCTCTCCACTTCTCATGGTCCCCAGCATCCGCTCAGCATCCACTTGATGGCTGAACTAGGGCCTTTGCAGGCCCCGTTACCCTGGAAGCGCTCTGCTCCCCAGATAACTCTTACTCCACAGGTTCTGGGCCAATGACACAAGATTCCCCATGAGGCTTTCAGAGTGCTGCCCCCAGGAAAAGCAACATGTAGCTAAAAAGGGATGTTTAATTGAAACTAAGGTTTTAAAAATCAAAAAACATATTTTCTATAGTCAGACTAATCTGATACTCAATATATATGGGAATTTTCACTCAAAACGCACATTTCTGAAGAGTCACATAATCTATTACCTATACAGCAAGTCAAAGATAAACTCGCAGAGTATTTCTTTTTGTACCTATGATTTTTAACTTCCTATTTTCATGGTTGGTTGTAAAGGCCACAAGACTGTAACTAAAATCAAGAGAAAACGCTACTCAGGAGGACAAAGCAATTTTCAGATAAACAGATAAATATTTCGGTGATGGTTTGGTGTGGTGGATGTGCACTTCTCTTCAGCCTAGCGACTTGGATAAAGCTTATTTTTCATCGCCTTGAAACTTAGAGATTCAGTGGGGTGAGCTGATGGGTGGTGAGGCACCTGGGGGATGTTCTGAATGGGGAGATGGGCTAGGACCGCATTATGGGTTTCTTTTCTTACTCTACTAGACATGATCTAAAACTACAAGCAGAAAATGTTGCCAGCCACCAAGCTACAAGTCAAACATTTTAGTTATAAAACAGTTACTAGTAGTAAAGAGTTCACATATATGCTCGGGCATTTGGAATGCTCAGTGTGATCAGGAAGGCACAGACTCTGCGCAATAGCAATCACTTTTACAAAAGAAGGCTGGCAAAGGACAGTAGCAGGGTGAGTGTCAGCATGCAGGTAGGGCCGGCGGCACAGGGTTCTGAAGAGAGACTGGCAGTTTGCATCAACAGCTTTTTGAAATACATGTCTGCCCTTGAACCTAGCAATTGGACTTAGGATTTATCCAAAGGGAAAACTTAGTAATGTGTACAATCCAGTTGCAATGACACTTATTGCACAAGTGATTATATAGGGAAAAAAGCAAAAGGGGAAGAGCCTATAAATATCCAACAGTAAAGGAGTTTAAATAAATTATGTTCATCACAAAATAGAATGCACTTTTAGAAACGAGAACATAAATACATATTTGTAGACATAAGAAGATGGAGGAGTGGAGGCTGGCACACACCAAACGTGGATGCACCTCACCATTAGGACAGACAGATTCAAACCCTGCAAGCTGTCTGCTGGCACAAGAGAAAATTCAAAACCTTCATTAAAAAAGAAATTTTAAGATTTCATTTAAAAATATGATGTATGACTGATTAGAAAAATAAACACATATGTTCAGAATGATTGTTTTTAAAGGAAAAAGTAGTTTAGCAAAAAATCTGGAAGGATATAATGTGACCATTGTGCTAAGGGGAGTTTACATTTTTTCTATCTTATTTTTAATATTCATTTTTTTCTACTTTGGTTCTTCTCAAATGCACACAAAAGTACTGGCAATGAGAAAAAATTAAAAGAAGCACACAAATGAAAATACCAACCATGATTAATTACCCTGGTCAACCCCAGAAGTTAACCCTGGGGCTAAAGATACAGTGTGACTTTCCAGCAAACCCTACTACACAATACTATTGGGGTGTGATGTTACTGATATAGGATACTCAATTTCAGAAAGAGACAATGTTTCTACATTTCTAAATATTGTTTTATGCATGGTTTTAATTTTGGGCTTTAGAAAAATAAAAAAATTACTTTTTTTGTGTTATCAAAGTAAGACATGATGTAAAATTATTAATGCTAGCTATAGGTATTTGTAATGGTTGATACATTGTGTCAATTTGAGAAGTTTAGAAATTTAACTAAGTGACTCAACAGTGGGGAAGGGTCCTCACTGGAAGAAAAGAGGTTTGCTGACCCCCTTTTTGCTGTATTCTGTCACCTTGAACTATTGCCCTTCACCATGCCACCCTGCCTTGGAACCAGCTCATTACGGAATGAAACCTCCACAGACTTTGAGCTAAATAAACCTTTCCTTAATTTGGGGTATTGGGGTATTTTGTCCCAATAACAAAAGAAAAGTAACCAACACAATATTGAAAACTGTACACAGAAAACTTTTTAAAAAGGCAACACTAGTATTATCAATCATTAGGAGACAGTAATGAATAAAAGGCTCTACCAAACAAAATATTTGTAAATATTCCCCAAAGATATAAATAAATAACATATTAAAGATTTTTGTTATATGTGATTAAATTAAATGAGGTTTACTAACTTGCAGGCAAAAAGTGTGAACTGATAGCCCAGAATGAACAGTCATGTGGTCTGGCCCTAAAGATTCTGTGCTGGTGAGAACACGAGCACAGGGCTACCATTGTAAATAAAACACACATCGAGGCCAAAACAACGGTTCCATCATTCTGAGAGTTGGGAAGGAGGTTAAGAAAGAAATTACTAAGAAACGATAGGCTGGTGCAATTCAGAATTTGCTGGGCAGAGATACACAGGGGCCAGCAGCTGATACAACTGAGCATAAGAGGTGCAGTGCAGGGACAGAGAAGATGCTCCTGGACAGGCGCAGAGTTAATTCCAGCAGCCAAACTGTGACTTCTTGGTCTAGGAACAGGTGCTAGCTAGTTTGGGACATCTAGCATTTCTGAAATTCCTTGCTAATGCTTAAAATGTTAACATATTACAGATTTCTTTAAGAAAAAGTTTGCCTCCTAATTAGAAATCTGCTGCTTTTAACATGACATTGTCCCCAGGACTTGAACATTCCTTCCTAAGATACTGACTTTGCCCTACTATGTAGCTGCCATTGCTTTCAGAACTCAGGGTACAGTAGAGAATGAATGCTCCTGTTTTCCGGGAAGTTTTGTTCAGATTTTGTGGAGAAAGGCAACTAGCAAGTAAACAAATGACAACTTCAGGTGGTGATGGGCACTCAGGAAAATGAGAACAAAATGGTGAGAAATGACCATGAGGGACTGGAAAGGAAGAGCAGGAGAACTTCTGAGGGTGGTCGAAGACTTCTCTGAAAGGAAAACACTTGGTGACTCCTGTGAGACAGAGCCTGCCACTTGAGAGAGAGTACCATGAGTTTACAGGCAGCTAGAGCAGATACCTTGGGGCACGCATAAGCATGGCTATTAGAGAACATTTATGAAATCAGTTGAAGTGGAGGGGATAGAACCGAGAGCCTTTGCGCTGAGCTACATTCCAAGCTGCTGTTTTTCTGTTTAGAGTCAGGATCTTGCTATGTTGCCCAAGCAAGTTTGGACTTGTGATCCTCTGGCCTCAGCCTCCCAAAGGGCTGGCATTACAGGTGTATGCCACTGAGCCTGGCTGACAAACCATCGTATAAAATGAACTCAGAGTGGGGTAATGCCTAGATGTGTTGGAATAAAGTTATGTCCTATCAAACTTCTTCTCCTTGAAGTTCCTGTTTAGATGATGTATTATAACCTCTCAGAACCATAAGGACACAGATTGCATGGACTGTGTACAAGAGGCCTGGGGTCCAGTCTAGTATTTTATCTCTGAATGCAACACCGAAGAGCATGTTGTAGAGATCATGGCTAACATCCTTAAAAAATGATAAATTCATGAAGGCTATGTTATTATAGGGTTAGGAAACACTCTCTCATTAATTTAATATTCAAAACTTTAAGTTCTTGGGGCCAGGAATTTAACTAGTGGCCCAGTACTGCCCAGAAGGTGAGAAGTCCTGAGTTCTATTCTTGGTACCTCACCCCCAAAAAACTCTGTAAGTTAAGTCTGTCTCTATATTAATCCTTAAGTCTCTCTGTATATTAATCCTTTATTATACCTTGAATTTACGAGTTTTCCATCAAATTGTTGCATAATAAATAGACCCTCCCTCCACTATGAGTTTGAAGAAAGTTACTTTAAGGAAAAATTTTTAACTTTTTACTTTGTATATTATAAGTATGCCTTTCTCTGTTCACTATGCAGTGCTGATGGCTTCTAATTTTCACTTTGTGCAACCCCTTAAGATAATTTTTCTTTATCTTTCAGTATATTAGTTGCATTTAACTGGATACTCTCATTGTTCTGTTTTGAATTTTAAAAAAGCACTAAACACAAAAATAAACACCTTTGAAACATTCACAATTTAATTGTGTCGCTTGCTGTCATTTAGTGTTGATTTAGGAGGAAAATCTGTATAAGAAGATTTAAAAATGTTTTCCTCATGCCATGTATTTTACAGACACAGACACTGCAAGTCTTCTTTGATTTGAGCTCCTCTCTTATCCTCACAGGCATGACCTAGTTCCTTTTCTGCTTTTCCCTCTTGAATTTTCAGACCTTCAAACAGTTCTGGACTCAGCTAATTTTAATGACAGTAAATGCCATGGCACTGACTAATGGATTCCTTTTGCAAACCCTTCTGTTGCCTCTATTTGGTGCCGACCCTGAGGGGTGCATGGGGTGGAGATGGTACACTTCACGCTCCCACACAGGTGCTGGAGCTGAGGGGAAAAAAGGCTATGGGTTTTCTCACTGCATAAAGAAGGACTCCTCTCTAACTAGCCTGTCACAGCAGCTGTCCATTTCTATGCCCTCCCCAGAGGAGCAGCATCTTCTCATTGAGCAAAGGGTCCACCACTTGTGGTGGACATAAACAATGAAACAAAGGCGTTACTTAAGGAATATTAGCTTAGGAATGAAAGCAAGAGTGGAAATGATAGAAAAATTGGTAAAACCTGGTGTATGTATCCGGGAAGGGACACAAAATAGATTTCACTAGAGAAAGACTATTGAAAGTCAGAGATCAGGAAAGCTTCATAAACCTTGTCTCAAATTAAGAGTAAAACAATTATAAGATGAAGAATAAAAGAAAAATTGAAAAGAAAGTATTATAAATAAAAGTACGGATGTAAGACAGCACATGCACAGTTTAAGATGAGTAGCACAGCCTGGCCAAATTCTACAGTGTCACAGGCTGTGGGGACTGAGACACTCAGCTTGGACCTATAGCAGGACGTGTGGGTTTCCAGATAACAGGGTCACTAAATATGATGGAGCTGGAGAACAGCGTGAAACCCCAGATAAGGCAGGCTGTGAAGAGTAGCAAGGGGTCACCTGGCTGCTTACATTGCTCTGTTCTCCTTGCAGATGCATGGCAGGATCATTCTGCCTCACTCCCTTGGATTTGGAAATGGCCTTTGACTTGCTCTGACTAATGAAACACAGGAGGTAATGAATGTGCCACTTCTGCACGGTGGCATCGCATTGGTGACTTCCAAAGCACACCCTGCCCCCACTGAGGGGACTGTGACAGGATCTGCAGGACTTGCACAGCCTGCGCCAAGTGCCCAAGCTAGGCAGGGGAGCCTTGCCAGCCTGCACTGGTCACGCTGCGTGGGCCCCAGATGACCTTTTGTTGTCAAGTCACCAAGAACTCAAGATTGCTTCTCATGTTGCATAACTTATCCTGTGCTAACAAAGATAGGCTGGAATAGGGAAGACTAAGCACAAGAAACAACCCAAACAACTAGGTATTTAGAGCAATAATCTTGAAGAATAAAAGAAGAATTAGTCCACTGTTCTGCAGTTAAAGTAATGACCAATGTTAAGTTATTTAGAAGGAACCATCTACATAGCTTAGTATCTGGATCAAATTAATAAGCACTTATGTGCTTCATATTAATTAGCTGATGCAATCATTAGGACAGCATCTGCAGAAGAGGAAACTGAGGCCCTTAGTGAGCAAAGCACTTGCAGTAGGAGCAATGGTTTAAAACATGATCGACTTTGGCATCTGTGAGATTTCCTGACAGAGGTTCATAGGAAGCTGTGCACTTAGCCCAACTGCTCAGGGAGTAGTCAGGGCTAAAAAGATAGTCAATAAATATTTAAACAGACAAGGGTGGATTCAGTTAGGAGGACAGCTGAAACAGGCAAGCCAAGAGTGCGAAGAGAAGAGGCCTTCAGAAGACAGCCCACGGAATGTCTACATTTAAAGTTCAGAAAGAGGAGGACAGAAAGCAGAAAGGTCCGCTCTCAGGAGTAAGGAGACAGAAGAGGGCTGAGCTCTAGAAAAGCAAGGACCAGATCCGTGACAGTTGGGGTGACCAAAGGTAAAAGAGGTTCCTCTGGATAAGGACTTGGAAAAGTTATTGATCAGAAGATTTAGGGGGTCAGTTGGTCTGGAAGAAAATAGGTGCAGAACTAGAGGGTGCTTCCAGGGAGCTCGCCACGGGCTGGCTGGAAAGCAGAGGGCTGTCATGGCAGGTGGTTTTCTAGAGACTGAATGCTGACTGGAAGGATGAGACGGAAAGCTCACGGGGCATCGAAACAGAGAGGAAAGTCCCTGAAGTGACTGCGGGGCTTTCACTGTATTTTGGTAAAACAGAAAGACTCTAAGGAAGAGAAAAATAAAAAAGTTAAAAATTGATATAAAAGTTATTTCAAGATGGAAACATAGATGGCTTTAAGAATTCTAGTAAATGAATCTGAGAACTGGGATGACTTTCTTATTTTCAATAGAAAAGAAAATTCCAAATAATACATTATGTTAATATTTTCCTTTTTACCCTGTGGAGGCCACACATACTATGAAATCAGTCAATTGAAAGAGATTCTGCTGTCTGTATTTCTCTCTGAAGAAGTTATACTTAATTCATGTACTTTCTGAAATATTTCTTATGCTAGGATCTATACCTACTCTCCCTGCCATCTCCTGAGGAAAACAGTCCAAATCTCCTGTGTTATGTAAAAGGAGTTACCTTTAAAAAATTAACCAGTTAAATTTATTTAATGTTCCAGAAGTATCTCAGAGTGATGGCAGTGATAGCCATGATAACTGAGAAATACATATACTTATCATGTGCCAGGAATCTAATCTAAGGACTTTACACACCTGGGTGTTTTTAATTCTGCTGAACTTGGTTTACTAACTCACTTGTTTAGAGCAGTGGTAGTACACACAGCAAACACTGCAGGCTCTGTGAGCCCAAGGTCTGCTGCCGCCATTGCCTGGGGCCGCCACCGCAGGGTGCGCGAGCCGCGGTAACGCAGAGCACAGGAACGCTGCCGAGTGCTGAGCACTGGCAAGCCTGCGCACGCTGACACTGGAGCGGGACGTTGCTTTCACGTGCTATGGAGTATTATTCTTATCTTTATCGGTGTCAACCATGTGAAAATGTCAAAACCATTTCAGCCTCACAGGCCACCAAAACAGGTGATGGGCCAGATTTGGCCTAGGAGTCATACTTTATGACCCTTGATTTGGCCTTTTATGCTGTGAGAGACTTTATGAAAGGGGGAGAGAAGGCACTCACCTGCATATTTGTTCAATAAAAATGTTTCACCAAAGCCACACTGCTAATGTTTTACCAAGAAGTTGCTTATTACTTTGGGACTGTTTCCTAACCTAGCAGGTCAGATCGTTAGAGATCACTGTCAAGGAGCCTTCAACTTCTTTTTATGACTACAATTCCTCTAGTAAT
The DNA here is from genome assembly GCA_004027595.1 of Dinomys branickii. Classification (NCBI taxonomy): domain Eukaryota; kingdom Metazoa; phylum Chordata; class Mammalia; order Rodentia; family Dinomyidae; genus Dinomys; species Dinomys branickii. Next base: position 74,817 of record PVLD010002630.1, on the reverse strand, counting down.
TTATTTTTAAAGAATGAATTCCTCTTGAATTTCATGGTTCTTTCTTTCTTTCTTTTTAATCCAGTTTTACCTATTTTTCCCTACCATTTTTGTAGGTATGTAGCATTTAAGCAACATCTTCTTTCCTTTTATACATTTCAAGAATAAGTTCCATAATTCTAACCCAGCAATATAATGTTTGCCTTGATATTTTTCTACTGTTTAATCTGTGCTTTTCGGCTAAACCTGTTTCTACATATAAATATTTTAGGCAGTAATAGATTTTACACCAACTCATTTCATCTGAGCTTTTTTGATTTTATCATAATAATATTTAATGGCATAAAACATAGTTCATGACAAATTATCAGAAGTTTCACTTACTAGCCTATTGACACATCAATTTACACCTTCCACCATCCTTACTATCAAAGGACTAATAGTTAAGATTTTGTGGAAATAAAAAATACAATTAATGTATTCTTGCTCTTCTTTCAATTCTATAATCAGTATATCAAGTTTTCAGATTAACAAATGATTAATGTTCTATAATAATTAAAATAATTATTCTAAATAAAATTACACTATACCCCCAATAGTAACACTGAAAATTAAACCTTAATATGACAATATTCTTATGTTATAAGTTTTACTCATATAAAGCTACTATATGTTGTGTTTGAATGAAGAAAAATGTTTAATTGACTTAAGAATATGACTAACGTCTCAGGTCACAAGGTGCAAACTATGTTAGTGTTAGTTTCGAAAGACAATGTATGTTCTGATTTTCCTTAAAAACTCAGTTACAAATAAATCTGAATCTTAAAAATCTCTTCCTTGTGTGATTACAAGCTATCATTTTAGGGACCAAAAGCACGATATAAATTACCTATGTTGGATGAAATATGGTTATTATTTATAGGACTCCTACATCTGTTTAAAATCAACCTTTCAAATTCACATGTGAGATCTTCCAGACCTTCCGGAGTCCCATGAGATTAAGGGGAAAAAATAAAAAACTCGCTCTAGAGTATTTCTGAGACCAAATATCTACTACCCACAGGATTTGTCCACACTTGGAAACAAATAGCTTTTTGAAAGCTGTCTTGATTTCCTTCTGGTTGCCTGAAAAGATCTGAGCAAGGGGAATGGTTTCTTGCTTCTCAGCAGACTTGAGTTACAGGCAGGTAAGGAGATCTGCAGGGCCCAGAAAGAACTCCCCACGCTGCCTCAGGTTCCTGGAGGTCGTGGCCTCAGAGGCCAGACACCACACTATTCTCCCTGGTGAGCTTCGCAGCACTTCTCTAGAGAGCTTCTCTGAACAGAAAAAGGAGGCAGCCATGAGGACTATCTATTCTCCTTAACCAGTAGTGGAGCTCAGGAGGCGGGGCCGCAGGACGTGGGAATGTCAGTGAAGGAGAGGCCTGTGCTGTGCCTTCTACAGCAAAAAGTGTTCTCAGGGACCTGGCTGGCTTACAAGCAAATGAGGGCTCTCAGATCATAGCAAACAAGCAAACAAACAGACAGACAAACAGACAACAAAAGACCCAATAAACAACACCAAACCAAGAAGGGCAATGCACACTGATGTGTCAATGCCGACACATTTGGAACACCCAAATCACAAAGCTTCAAGTGAGAAATTTATGTTTCCTAATTCAATTTTAGTGGGGCCTTAAAAATCTAAAGAATAAAGCATATGAATGTCTAAAGAATATTATGTAAGTTCATGTTATGGTTGATACATTGTGTCAACTTGGGGAGTCTAGAGGTTTTACTAAGTGACTGAGCAGTTCTGCATCTTGGGGAGAAAAGGTCATGCCCTTACCCTCCTGGGATGTTGTTTATTGTGTCAGTTTGAGAAGTTTAGAAGGTGAACTATGTGATTCAGCAGGGAGCCGGGGTGCTGACTTTGTATTCAGCCTGAGCCTGTGCAAGAGGAGGGCGCGGGGCCTGTGTGGGTGCCTGAGACTGTGTGGGTGCCTGAGCCTGTGCACGAGGAGGGCGTGGGGCCTGTGTGGGCGCCTGAGCCTGTGCACGAGGAGGGCGCGGGGCCTGTGTGGGCGCCATGTGCTGGGGCGGGCGCTCCTCTGTCACCCCTCCCTTTTGCTCTCCTGCTTTGCTGTCTCCCCCGCCATGAACTTTGCCCTCTGCCATGTGCCACTCTGCCTCGGAGCCAGCTGAGTAAGGACTGAGACCTCCACCAACTGTGAGCTAAATAAATCTTTCCTTCCTTAATTTTGAGTGTTGGGTATTTCGTCTCAGCAACGAGATAAAAGTAACCAAGACAGTGTACATGTGTATGCATGTGCGTATCTATGGAATGACTGCAAATCTTGTCAGCAATAATAGTTTCTCGCCTTAGCTCATAAATTTAGAAAAACAAAATAATAAATTAGAGGGGATATGAGGCAACATTTCCAGGGAGCTTTAATGTACAAATGGCTTATGAAGTATAGTATAGTATGTAGGTCAAGATTTGCATATTTGAAATGAAAGTCAAACATTTCAAGTAGAAAGTAAAAAATTTTTTGTAACAGGTTATCCTTGTTAAAATATTGCTTTCTTTACCTCATTGGCAAATGGTAGTCATTTCTCTTTGAATAAATTCAGCATATTACAATCTCTAAGATTGAGGGTAGAAGTGGTCAAAGCATGTTATGCACATGCACAAAATGACAAAAAGAAGGCCATTATTCTGTATAGTTACTATGCACAAATAAAAGTAAATAAAATTATCAAGATTATTTCTTTTTTTACCCCTAAAGAAAATATTATTCTTTCATTTAAAAACATACAAATAAATACCTGATTTAATTTAGAATATATGCTTAGCTTCTACTTTTGCGTCTGGACAAATTGCACTCATGATTTCCCCAGTGTAAGTCTGTTTTATCTGTCACTCAGCAATCGCTGTGAGCGGAAAGAGGAGGCACCTCCTTCAGTGATGAAGACAGATACTGTGGATTTCACAAGAGCTAATATATCCTTTTTTGTTATGTATTTCACAAAATGTGATGTATCCTCCTCTGAGACCTCCACAGGACAGAAATTTAAAAGTTTCTCTCTCTCCTCTCTCTCTCTCTCTCTCTCTCTCTCTCTCTCTCTCTTTCTCTCTCGTTAGCCCCAGGCCAGCTGGACCTGCAGAGGCTGATTTCTACGCTGGAATGAGCACCCACCTGGGCTAATCCCGGTCCTCCCTCGTTACTAAGCCCCCCACAACTGCGCTGACCTAGGAAAGTTAGGGGAACCATTCTCTAGTCTGGTGCATTTTTTGAAGCTTTCCATTGTTCTTATAAGACTGAAAGGTGAATAGAATAATACAATAAAACAATGAGATAAACACAAAAGAAGCACTGTCAGATGTTTCTGTAGTTAAAGTTTGCTTTCCCCAGTATTCAGAATTTCTAACATAAATATAAACCATTAAATATTGTATTTGTGTTCTAACTAGGCAAACAAATGAAAAAATAAAGCTATATATTCACGAAGAATGTCAGTGAAAAAGCAATACTCAAATTATAGCACCTATTTATTACATACTTTTCTGCTAATTACTACACAACGTTTATTTATTACACACCTGAATGTAAGCTACTGGGGCAAGCACTTGCCCCCTTTTGTTCACTGCCAAATCCTAGATTTGAAAAGAATGCCTGACACACAGTAAGTGCTCAGGAAGTGTTTCTTAAATAAATGAGTTAAATAATTTTTAAAGCCAACATAAATCTCTTACAAAGCTATAATAAGGATGAAATAAAATAATATATAAAGCACAACACAGTATCTAGAATATGGTTAAGATATGTGAACTATCACACGTCCACAATTACAGGGGGACACTGAGGTTTACTAAGATACAGAGAGTTAAACTTGATCGATTTATTGAAGCAGCAGCTTGTCTATATAGACAGAGACATTCTGTGGCCTGAAGGAACAGCTCCTCTGACTTCATACAGACAAAACATCCCTATACTTTGGGTCGTTTCAAACTTTAAAAACTGTGATTTGTTAAAAAAAATCTATAAAATGATTTTGTTACACAGATGATCGATAATAAGGCACACACCAGTAAACCCAAGTTAATCCACCTTTATTACCTGTAAAATGGGAGATACCATAGCCGGCAGTAGATGAAAACTTACGCAGTTTTGACACTAAAATGCTGCAAATGCTACACCCAATCCATGTAAATAAACTTTATTAATTTCACTGATAAAAATGGAAATTTTCTATGTTCTATAGACTGTCCCCCAGAAAATACTCCAAAACATAAACTTTTCTTCCTGCCCTAAACTTTAGAGACATAAAATAGTCAACAGACAGGTCCTCAAATAGGAGTCATCTCTAGACACATGGTGGAAGTGTTAACACAGAGAACAATGATGATTCGCACACGTGGAAGGACAGGAACTAGCGGGAAGCTGACTGCATTTAATTAGGAGGCTCACATCACCATAGAGCTGCACTACGCAGAGCAGCTGAAGTAGTCACTGCGTCTCAGTGCCATGTGATAGAAAACTGGGACAGTAATAATGTAACCTTATGTAGAAGGTCGCTATAAAGCTTTCTTCCTCCTCTTTTTGTAGACCCCTTCATTGGGTAAACTGCACTCTGCAGAACTGTGAGAACTGAGGTCCACCGTTTGGCAGGCGCTGAGCCCTGCACCTCCGTTCATCCCTGACCTCAGGCTGCACAGCCTGCCATTTCAGTCTCCCCTCCGCAAGTATTCTCAGCCCTTTGGGTGTCCCTTCCCATATGGCACCCTCTTGGGCTACGTTTTGTCGAATCCTACCATGTACTCATTCCACACACGTTTAAACATTTTAAAAAATTCAGTAGGGCACACGGGTTCTCCTATAGTCATGGCCATCAAAGTTTTGGCGTGCTCCTCCCATAGCCACTACTGCACGCCTCTTCCTGCTTCTCAGTCTCCCACCTTCTGCCTTCCCCCTAATTTTTCCTGCCTTCCTCCAATATTTGTAGAGAAAATGGAAGCTAGTGGAAGACATTTCCTTATCTTAATAATGAAATATTTTTATAACTCATGAAAGAATATGTATATGCAGACAAGACTTTCCTTCTGAAGTCTAGAATGTTTTACCAAGTTCTCTAACTTTAATAAGGTTTCACATATCACATAAGATATCACAAACTCAGTGTGCTTCACACTGATCCTAATCTTCTCTCCAATACCTTTCCAGGGTTCTCTGCTTCAGTAGAAAGTGTATCAGTGAGCTGTTGAAGATGCAAATCCAGGAGGTGCCCTCACCTCTCCCTTTCCTGCATCTTCACAACTAACCCACCAGTTTATAGGTCCTACTCTTAGGTACATTTCACCCCCTTCCATACCTGCACTCCGTCTGAGCGCACACACTCCTGTCTACTGCGGTGGCACTCTATTTATTCTCCATCCTAACTCATCGGCACAATAGCCACAGTGAGTTTCTACAACATAAATTGGATTATGTCATTCTGCTGCTAAAGTTCTTTCGTGTCTTCTGATTGCACTTTGGTCTCTTTCTTCCAGTGACAGGTCTATAAACCTAACTGCTTCTGCACCCTCTTCCCTCTTTCTTCCCCTCTCACTCCCTCCTCACAAATACTGACCCCATCCTCATTCCAGGATCCCACACTCTTCTTTAAGGTCCTACAGGCTATGTGGAGATGGCCCTTGCCTTCCTCTTTCACCTTATTCCCCAAGCCATTTGTCTCAACAAGCAGTTCTTGAATCATTGTGGTCTCTTTTAATTCTGTAAAATAGCAAGATCTGTTCCAAGCCAGGACTTTCACACATAGTATGCGCTACTTGAAGAACTACGTAGAATAACCTGACAAAGTCGTAACTACTGTAAGTACAGACAAGGAATCTGAAGGACAGAGAGGTCATGGAGTTTGCACAAAGTCCGTGCTGATAAGCTGTGGAGCAGCAGCACAGGAAGACAGCAAGGGTGCTCCTCAGGTTTGCGCAGATGCAAACCATCATCTGCATCAGAGTCCCCTCGGGGCTTGCAGAGACACCGAGATTACTCAGACCCATCCCCAGTTTTTGCTTTATGCTTCTGGCCTGTGCCTGAAAAGACGCATTTCTAACAAACTCGCAGATGATGCTGGTGCTACAGATTCAGCAGCCACATTTTGAGAATCACTGGCTGAAACACCTACGGTAAAACTGCCTCCCACGTGAAGGTCAGCAGGTCTCTGCTATTTAGTGAGCAACACTCAGTTCACCCTGATTGTTTTGCACAGCACTTTTGGTCCTGCATTTGTTGACTTCCTACATGTAACTGTAGATTTTTTGATAAAAGGTCAAAACTTCTGAATAATAAAAAACATGGATATTTCATCCAAAGATGATATACAAATGAATTTATCTTAGTTCTAGTTATATTAACATACAGGACACAAAACAAAATAGCTTTCAATATTATTTGAATGTCTATATGCTTTTGCCCTAGAAAACATATGTACATATGAATTTACAAAACTGCTAACAGTAATTAGGAGCGGGGGTTTTTATTTTCATTCTCCCTGCTACCCATTCGATTTCCACAGCCACAGGAAAAATGCTAGTTGGGTCCCATTATTCACCTCTTCTCAAAATCCTACAGTGTTCTATTGTTGAATATAAATACTCTCCTTGGTTTTAAGTCAAACCCATGTACATAAAGAGTGTGCCAGAATCAGACCCTAGCAAGAGCCCATTCTCAGTCCCTACCTTGGCCAAATTAAGCCAGCGTCCACTCTGCATGGGTTATATGACAAACTGAAGTCTTTCTCTCTTGCCTTTCCCTTCCATAAGATACAGTAGCATTTTGCTTTCTGGGAAGGTTCAATTTTCTCTTCCTCACCATAATAAAATATCATTTTTAGATTTTACCTTAATGTATCACATACTTCCTGCAGCAATGAATCTATGATTGCTTACAGCTACTTAACATCTTTTCTCATGGTAAAGAAATCCAACCTGCTCTCATTTTCGCATATATTAATACATGTGATGATCAGTTGATCCAAGTTATTTATATATGTATATCAAATGTAACATATTTACTTTAAATAATGAACTATGTGCATGCATATATACTTCCTCCTATTCTACTTCCTGAAGGATGGGATCTGATTATCAGATCTAACTGTCCAGTATCAATCTAAGAAATTTAACATGTGTGTTTGGTTACCCCTACTCTCTCTAATCAGCCAGCAGTTCAAAATGATTTCTGCCACTAGCCTCAGCCTGGCTCTCACCATTAATTACAGAAACATTAGTGACGGTAACACAAGCGACCACCATTTCATCTGATACTTGCACCACGCTGGACCCTGTGCAAAACACTTCACACAATCCTAGCCAATGGATTTATTTTCTCATATAATCCGATGAAGAAGGTACTGTTATACTAGTATCCCTATTTCTCCCAAGAGAGAACTCAGTTTTCCTGCTATGCTTATAGTGATCTTTCACAGGTTAAAAAAACCTGCAAAATGTCTTGAATGGCTCCTTCATTTGTAGAATAAGAAACTCTCTTGCGCAGTTTGCACAATAAGCAGTTCTCAGACTCACGCCTGACGTTCTGGCTTCACCTCCTTCTCCCTACTCTCACACTCAGTGCTTTAAGAATATTCAGCCAGGGGTAGTTTTCTGAAACATCTACATACTTTTCCCACTTGCTTTTCTCCTCTCTTCGTCCACCACGGGAGCCTGCTGTTTCTTCAGAGCCTGCTTTGAGGATCAGTTCCCTGGGGTCTCCCTGCAGCTTGGCACACTCCCATGGGCCTTGCCTTGTGCTACCTGCACACACAGCGGAATTGCACGATACACGCCTTTGCCAGCTCGCTCCCATCTCTGTCTAGCCCCTGCTGACACAGTCAGGGCTGAAATTCTGATCTGTTGCAGGGATAGGAGAATGGCGAAGCTCTCCACCCAATTTGAGAAGAGGGGAGTGGAAGGTAGGTGCGCTACTCCTCCTCTGTAAGATGGGGAGACCAGTAGAAGATACCGGGACTTGGATCATTATGCTGAAGTCTCAATCAGATGCAGGATCCAGGACCACCTTTGTTTTGGGTATTTTTAATAGAGTGGGAAATTGCCAGCTGGTGGTGCCACACTGCAGCTGGAATCTGGACAGGGAAGTTACATAGCCAGAGCTCCGGCAGTGATTCGTGGACCATACGGACACACTGCAAGACTAACACCACAGTTTGTGGTTGCCAATTAGAGCTGCAACCCCACCATGGGAATTCTACTGCAGTCGTCCACTCTCTCCTCATAGAACCCAAATCACTCATCCTCTCAGGGCACCTTCGCACCCTCTCACCTGACATTTAGTAGCTCTAAAAACAGAATTGGTAGAGTAGCCAAATTCAATAAATTCATAATTTGAATGAAAGCCCTATCATGTAGATATTACTTAATGTTAATTCATAGCTTTATCTAAAAGTTTTCTGAGTCATTTCAGTATTCAATAAATATTTGTTGAAGGTGAAGAAAATAAAGCTTCCTGGCAAAGTCTGGCATGTAGAAGTCACTGGTGTCAATGCCATGCTGATCTTGAAGAGATAAGACAAAACATTTAGTCTCAAATGACTTACTTCCCTTTTGCTAGGTGAAGCATAAATACAAAACATAACTCAAGACAAAGCAAGTAATAACAAACAATGAAGAATTTCAGATAAAAAAAATTTAGGGGTCCCGGGATGTAGCCTAGTATTAGACATCTGCCCACCGTGCGTGAGGCTCTGAGCTCAACTCCCAGTACTACGGAAAAGGAGACAGGAAAGAAAAAGAAAACAAGAAAAAGAAAGAAAAGAACAGCATTTATATCCTCGCCTCTGTGCCTTGCTTCACAGCAGTCCCTGGCTCCACGCAGGCCAGCTGTTGCCTGCGAGGAGTTTGTTCTTGCTCCTATGCTGATATGTAAAAGAGAACATTGCCCCAACCAGGGCAGGTCCTTGCTTCTTCCACCTAAACCAAGCCTTGCACTCCCCAGAGAACTTGAGTTGTACTTAGATTACGCCCTTACTGTTCTCAGTGGTATCTGTTATAAAATCTTACTCTTCAGCCTCAGTTCTGTGCTCACATGAAAGCATCTAGAATGTACCACTTCATCGCTTCTCCGCCTTCTGGCTGAAAGCACGTGTGCAGGGCACTGCTTCACTGCATCGCTGCTTTTCAAGTAGGGATTTAAGGCATACCTTAAGGAAGAAACTGGAGTAACATTCAGAGACTGCAAATCAACATTCTGTAAATGACAGTTTTTCTTTTACAAATTTAAAAGGTATTTAACCATTCAATTCAAAACCAGTGACATGTTATTTCTTTAAATTTCATCTAGCATATAAAAAAGCAAAAGTTTTAATGAAATAGGGCGCAGGTGAGAGCTAAACTAGTTGCATTCATTCCTTTATTCTCTTACTTCGTATGTTAATCCCTCAAACATTAAAACATAAAACTCCTTATAATGCGTATTTTAGAAATATGGTCACTTGGTAACTTTTGAAAAGTCCTAAACCTTAGCAATGTCTTTCAAAACTATTTGACCAAATGAGCAGTGCACCAATGCAGAGGATTCCTGTGCACCCGCAACACCCTTGCCCTCGGTAACTGTAGGACCCGCTGATCAGACCCAAATGCCAGGGATATAAACGCAGGGCTGGACCAGTCGTACTCCTCTGAATAAAGACGTGGGGCGCCCCCCCTCCACCAATGAGCTGGCACTTTATTCGGTGCAGAACAGACTCACCTTTCCCCTATTTTGAAGGCGTGGCTCAGCAACTTTAAATGTTTAAGAGGGAAGTGCGTATGTTGTTTAAAGAACCTTGGGCTACCTGGGCTGAGATGTAGTCGGCTCCCAAGCCTACTCTAGTTAGGACTTGGGAGCCTGCTCCGGTTTACACTGGGCCCTTCTGCCAGGTCCCCAGCTGTGAGACATGAAGGAGATGCTACTGTGGCGCCCAGAAGCAGCTGCTTACAGATGAGTCACCAAGTCATTAGTTACCCTTAGTAGATGTGGAACACGCGACTCTATAAGCACTGGCATTTCATATGTAAGCTTTGGTCTGTTTACTTTTATCTATTTTTTGGTGGCACTGGGAATTGAACCCAGAACGCTCTCACTAAAGATGCCCACGAGCTTTATCAGCTCCTTTTAATTTCTTTTATTTTGAGACAATGTCTTGCTAAGTGGCTAAATTGCTGGGCTGGATTGAAACTGGTGATCTTCCTTCCTCAGCTTCCCAGAGTGCCGGGACCACAGGCGTGTGCCCTGACACCCAGCTACTTCTTTTTTTTATAATGAGAGTTTATCAGCACTCACTACACACCAGCATCACCAGTGAAGAAACTGTCATTGTCACATTTTATGGACCAGGAAGCTGGGCGCAGAAAGGTGACTGCCCTGGCCCAGGAGCACCTGTCCTGGGACAGCGGGGTTCGAAGCTGGTGCGGGGTCCGGAGCCTGCACCCTTAGCAAGGTGCTCTGCTCTCCGCGTTACTCTTCCGCCGCCCACGCAGCCAGCCCCTCTTCCAGTCCATGGCTCGGGACTGCACCCTGGGACGGGCACAGGTCAGTGAGAGTCGAGAGAGGCTGCTGAGCAACTGGTTTCATAGTGATTTTACCCTCTTTTGTGTGAATCCGTAGGTCACTACTGAAGTCAATATAACATAACAATTATACACTTAAGTAGCCAAGATTCTGTTTTAGAATAGCCCAAAGCAGACCAAATATATGGGAAGTATTAATGTGGAATAAATAAATATAGAGTTGATACTGAAGTTTTAAAAGATACATGGTATTTTGTATTTTTTCTGCCTTCTACAAATGCATTGGAAAGAATTTAACTTTCTGTTGATGGCTAAGATAATAATTACAAATGTCATTTTTTATTCTGGGCTTCAGATTATTTAGAAAGCTGAGCTGAAAAGCACTGGGCTCAAAGTGGCACTGACGAAAACTGACTTGGAAATTTGCCCCTCGCCCCAGTGATCTGCAGCCCCGAGTCAGTGTACTGGCACAGATTTCCTATGTTGAAACTACGAGGAAATCAAAGACCAAAGAAGCTGCATAGGAGTTTTGTCTTGTCTTTAAAACTATGCAACTGTTATTAATGCCATCAGTGTTAAGTTTACAGTTTTATTCGAAATATCTTGATCACACGCACACACACACACACACACACACACACACACACACATACACACACACACACACACACACACACACACTAGGATCTAACTTTAGTGTGAACTGGATGCTTATTCCATGATGGGCATTTGTTAAGCACCTACTTCATGTATTTTAAAACTTCATTTCATGTCACGTAAATCTTTAAGGTAGGTGACTGTCCCTATTCTGCTAAAGGAGGAACTGAGTAACTGGGAAGGTTACAAGCTGCTGTGGGGTTCTGAACTCAGCTCACCTGGTTAGAGATAGGCCTGCAGGGCTGCTATCCCTGTCTGTAAAATCGCAACACATTTCGCTGCTTTATAGGTTATTTTACAAGTCACTTCATACTCACTTGGCTTTTCAGCTCTATTTGATGCCTAGCCATGGAAGAGTTCTGATATCGTTAACACAGTCTGGAAAGTTTCACCGAAGATGCAAAAAGTAATTTGCTTTTTATTTGTGCTTCAGTTGGCTTCCACTTCATTTGTTCTTTGGTCAGTCTTGTTTAGCACTTTGATGGTAATCTGCTGGATTCCTTATATTATTTTTCAAGAAGCAAACAAAGGTAGAGTAGACTTGCCACAGTGAAACATAGGAAAGGGACTAAAATTCAAATGCATCCTTACCATACAGGGAGAAGCCTCCTGGTCTGGGAGGCTGGAGTACACAGCAGTTGGTTTTTCTTAGGAAAACACTAAAGTTTCAACACTGAAATAAATCTCACTCTCATTTTGTCCAATTCTTGGCTATCAGCACAAGATGCCACCAGCCAATACTATAAATCTTGCTTCTGAGTAGAAACTTGTAAACACAGATGAGGTAATTTAAAGATGAGCCCTTTCGTGCAGCTCACTCTCATAAGGTTGGAAGATCTGCAGGGATCACTAGTTATTTGCTTATTCATTTTGGACTCTATTTGGAACTTGGAATGCCCAATATTTTGTAGTTCTGAGTGCTTTTCTCCCACTGATATGTGAAATTAAGCTGGTGCTCTTAGGGTGATTAAATATGTATGACCTTTTGGTAGGCCTAAAATTATAATTTTCTATCACCAAGATTAACATATAAACAGGTAATCAGATTAATTTGTTTTAAAACTGGAGACCTTTGACTTACATGGATTGTGGTGTAAGTTTGTTAACACTGACATATAATTTTCTTATTAGTTCTCTAAGATTTCAGATTTCCTGTAGGAATAGATGTGGGGCATCCTCCCGAAGGTCTTTCTTTTTTTAAAGCTGGGTGTGGCAGCACACACTCGTAACCCCAGCACTTGGGAAGCTGAAGCAGAAGAATCACAGCAAGTTCAAGTCCAGCCTTGGCTACATAGTCAGTTCAAGGTCAGCCTGACCTTTACAGCGAGACCCTATCTCAAAAAAAAGGAAGGAGTTTTTCTTTTTTTTAATTTTGTTTTTGACAGTGCTGGGGATTGAACCTGGGGCCTCATACATGCTGGGCAGGCACTCTATCACTGAGCTGTATCCCCAGTACTCCTTCCCAACTGTTGCTCAAGTTCTTTACTGTTGTTTCTTGGTTTGAGTAATAATGATAACCTATTATGTGTGAAATGTTGCTGGAAGCAGTTTATACATATTAACTAATCTGACTTCCCAAAGGGTCTATGATGTAACGACCACTGTTATCCCAATTAGAGAGGAGAAGGTTGAGAAGTCATTGAAACTAGAACACACCAGAAGCTGGGCTCACAAAGGAGTAACATGGCTCAAAGTTGGCACTGCTCCTGGAAGTGAGGAAGCTTGCTTCCCTAAAGTACCTGCTGCTCAGTCAGTTGGGATTCAAGCGCTCAGCCCTTACCTCGACCAGAAAGAAGCACTCAGGCTCTCCTTGGCTGTGTGACTCAGCAAGAGCAGGCTCTGGACATCCCGCTGTGTGCCTGCACACAGAGCCCTCCGCCAGGCGAGGACTCCACTCCGGCCCACAGCCAAGATGCCCACGACCTGCTGCTGTCTCTGGGGGACAGGGGTGCTGCCGCACCACTGCTCAGAAACCCTCGCTAACCACTCACTGTCCTGGAATTCCGGTTCTTACGGCCTCACTTTTGGTTTCATGTTTCATGACAAAGCGCTCACAGACATGACTGGTCAGTCAGAGTGCTCTTTGATCTCCAGGGCAAAGTGACACATTCTAGAATGCTGATCATAATCTTCACTTTGGAGCTCCTCTTACTGCAGGCTGCAGACTGGCAGACCGCTGAGGGGTAATTGCAGAAACTTGAACATTCCCCAAGGTAGCTGGGCAGAACGCCCAATGCTGGACAGAACGCCCAGCGCTAGACTGTGCTCTTGAACTGTAAATGGTGTCCAATGGGAAGAATCCGTGAAGCGTACGATTTCTATAGGAGCTGGAAGTGCGACTCTCCAATGTCAGCATGCCCAGCACGGCTCACAGAGCTTCTGATGGATTCGGTTTGTGGCCTCAGGGATTCCAGGAGGATGCTTCTGGAATGGCCTTTGTATTTTGAATTTTTCTGGTGATTATATCGCAAGTGACAGAAAAGACTATTCAAGCACTTTACTACTCTAGTAAAGGCTAATGAAAAGTGACCCTATTACAACACCTTACTTGGTTTTGCCTTTTGGAGCATAGTTACAATTTTTAAAATTAAATTTCTATCCATAGCAAGTAGAAACTGCTGGCCTCTCCAGGCACAGTCACCCATGTGCTCTGAGCTTCTTAGCTACAGTATCTTTAACTACTACTTAGCTTACCTATAGCCATATTAACTTGTGTTATTGGCATACACAAAAGGATGATTTTAGGGGAAAGTATGTGGTTTTCTCTCCTATTTTGATAGGATTGTGCAACTTTAAATTTCTATTTTTTTCACTGGCTGCTTTTAAAACTTTAGAAAAATAAAATACTTTCAGTGCAGCAGTTGTTATGTAATTGTATGGGTCTGCTTTGGTTAATTCCACATATAAGAAAAAACTGAAATTTTTTCATGTATTTATATATTCAATTTAATTTGTAAGTTAGGTAATTTATCTTTATTTTGTATCTTATGAATTTTTTCATCTTTCTATCCCCTTATATTCCTGTAAAATTTAAATTTTTTTTCACTAGAGATGATTTGAAAAATTTAACCATTTGCATTCTGAACTGTGAAAAAAATTCGAAGTATCCTTTAACGTACATATATTAAAATTAGGTGAAAAATACAAGCTAACCCTGCTGTGAAAAATTGTCTCTGGTAAGCCGCCTGTATTTCATCCTTGGTCAGGACCTGCCCCTCCATGGCACGTGTGTAGGTAGTGATGGGGCGGGGTAGAGCACAGAGGCAGAGAGTTCGCCGTAGTTTGCCAGAGGCGGTGGGTTCAATCCCAGCACCTCAATGAAAAGAAATAGGACAGAAAGATCAAAGTACTATTTTTAAACAATCATCTTTTGTTCCTCAGGCTACTGTCTGCCACTGATACAGAAAAGTCAAAATAGTTCTATAAATAATCCCTATCATTACAGCTACTATGAATGTTCATTCTTAAGAGATTTTAATTTTTTTAACCAGAACAAAAGGTACATGTCATACTATAAAGAAGAATATGGATGATTGTTCTGTGACAGACTTTTCAGAATTATTCTCTATCACAATTAGAACGCAAGCTTTTTGGAGTTGTTCAGCTATCATAAGATCATTTTTATGAGTCTACATTAAGATAAAAAATATACAAATTGAATAAAAGTTACTACATAAAATAAAGTTTATAAAAAATAATTAAATATTTTCTTTCAGATGACAAAAAGCTAGTCACTCCCTTATTGAAATGCAAATATTTTCTTTGTCTAAAAATGTCATTCTACCTCATTCTAATTTATTGAGCAGTTTTGGAAATTACATTATGCAAAATAATATGGCAATAACACAAAGACCTTAGGAAACTGCAAATTATGACACCAAAAAATAGTGTCATTTGAGAAATGAGATATTCACTTATTTTGCGATAAAAGAAAACATCATAATGTTTCTTGGGATTGCGAAAAGCAAATTTGTTGAATGTCGAATACTCCACACAGAATGTATACAGGGTCATAGGAAATATCTGCAGGGTAGTTTAAAATAATCTCATAATGGTATACTTACTGCCTCCTATGTATTACATAGTTTTCAAAGCTGAAGAAAAACATGAAACTATTTCGGTTGTGTTAATATGGATTGTTCTTATTTCTTTTCGATAGCTTAAGTATGAATCTAAATAGAAATATGCTAATTCAAATAACTTAGGCCAATTTTAGGCTTTACTTTAAAAAAAATTATAAATTTCTAAAATAAGTTATGTTTCATCCATTCAAACCTAACTCAGCATCCTGTTTTCTTTCCACAGTCGTCGTTCCAAAGCCAGGGGCCCTGAGGTCCTCTGTGCTTCCTTTCCCCTGGGCTGGCTTCTCATGTTCAGGTCAAGCAGGAACCCCTGAGCCCCACCTGCTTGTTTGGTACCCCTGTGTCCGAGGGGAACGGCCTACGGGCAATGTCAGCCTGCGGTGATCGGGACAGATCACAGCATCTGCACCCTTGACCTCGCTAATTCAATCCACACAAGGGGCTCAGCGCTCGTTCCTGGACTCTCACCCTCACTCTGCTTTCTGGGCAGTGGGGAAATGCCTCTCCTCTAATGCTGGCACACGACCACCCTCCTCTGCGACTGTCATCTTTCCCCCAGTGCATTTCGCTTCTCTGTCAGCCCTGCCACCAGAATATGAACTTCAGGGTGGCAGGGACTTTGCCTCTGAGTTCACCACTGTACTTAAAGCATCGAGAATAGGACCGACACTTAACAAGTACTGACGCAATATCTATCTACTTAATAAATGAAGTAACTCAGTCACCAACAATTCATTGAGCTTTCTGTACAATATCTTTGGATTTTTCTAGTCTTATCCTTTTCTTGCTATTGCTCTAGTCCAAGGCCTTATTAAAACTAAGCTACAATAACTTAGTCTTTAGATTAATAGTAACAGTCCAAAATGATATACCATATGCTGGGATAAGGCAGAAAGAAGGACTTCAGCTTGTGTCTCAGAAATTCTGCCTTACACTACCCCAAGCCCTTGGTTCCAGTTTAGCTTAACTGGTGTCTCTCAAGACTCTTTCCTACTTACATTTATTATATAACATTGAGATGTGAGATTATCAGTTATTAATATGTGCCACGATGTCACATTTCATATCTGTGATTATGAAGTATCTAGTTATTGAATATATAATAGCAGTTATCATAATTATATTATAAACAAATACTGTCAATGTCCTCCACTAGCGATGGCCCCATTGAGCCAAGAGCTACTGTTCAGGTACCTTGGTATCTTCCTATTGACAACACACTGCCAGCCGCCAACATGCAGCAGTCGGACAAATGGGCAAAAATATTTTACTAAGCATTTCCCTTTAATTGTTATTTATGTAGGTTAAAATAAGTCCAGGTTTACAGCACACTTAAAGCACAGTCAGCACAAGAAATTCGGATTCTGTGTGGTACTTTAAGAGAATTTTATGCACATATGCTATGGACTGAATGACTGTGTTCCCCCCAGAATTCTGCTGCTGATACCCTAATGCTTGAGGCCATGGTACCTAGAGGGAATTAGGGCCTGAGGAGACAGCCTCAGGAAGGGATGCACCCATAGGGAAGGACAGGAGAGAGCGCACGGTGAGGAGAAAGCCACGGCGCACTAGCACGTCTGCGCCAGAGCTGGACAGAGCTGCCACACTCACTGCCAACGTCCCAGCCCCCACGCCGTGTGGCAGGTGTCTGCTGCTTACATCACCCTCCTATGGCACCTTCTCAGAGCAGCTGGAACTGACTAGAATTTTGTAAAAGTTTTTGTGTAAGAATTTTAGGAATTATCAGCTGGAAGTTGAAAGACTGTCTTTACTGAGTTTTAGCCTAAAAAATTGTTATACTCTTCTTTCTTATATATCTTCCTTCTCTCATTAATACATAAAATATTCTAAAATTTTCCTATTCTTACCTATCATAATCAACAGGAAAAACATGTTAAAAAAGGAAACTTTTTAAAATCTTTGTCTTAACTTCATCAGTTATTGGAAGTATTTTTATAACCTTTCTGTAATTTATTCTCTATGAAAAATTATTGCACATTGCCCTTAACAGCTGTTCAGGTCTATTTATTGTTTTTTAAATTATTCTAAGCAATTTCTGTGATCATAGAATAAACCCCATTAGTAAAAAAGTAGTTCAATGGTTTTAGAATTACCTTAAATTATAATTTTAATTATTTAAATGCATACATACATACATTGGGCAGCTTCAGACAACTAAAACTTTGAAAAGTTTGGTAGATATCATCTCAGAATATAGAACATAAAATTTCCCAAAGACGTATTTCATAATATTGGATTTTGGTGACAAAATAGAGAGGATAATACTTCATATGAACAATCAGTAAAATATGAATTGTTTTGCTCACTATTACAAAGGACAAATTCTCAAAGGCAAACTTTCTTTCAACGGTGTATCTTCTTAATTCATCTTAAAGTCCATTACCCTAAAAATATAATCTTATGTGGGTACATGAGACAGTAAGATTCCCCCAAAGCCAGAAATATTTGCTAAAATACATACTGCACACTCAGCTATATCATTCATATAACCTAAAATGTTAATATGGACAGTATGATGATTTTAGACAAAACTGAATTCATCTATATAAATGAATTTATGAGCTGCTAGATCTGAAAAGAAAAAGGACAAAACTGACAGCAGAGTTCCACATCATGGTTACTGAGATCACCTACTGTGTGTTAATTACTCTAAGTTCACACAATACTTTATTACACTTCTGGCGTTATGAGAAAAGCTTCTTACCAGTTACACATAAGGACAGATTAATCAAGGCACTCTTTTTGAAGAAATCTTATTTACCTTTCCAATGAAATTCTTCTTATTATAAATAGCATAATTTCATGCTGTTACTGTTTTAGAAACAACATTTGATCAGGGATGAACATAAAATTGGAACTTTAATAACTCTGGATCATTATTCCAACAATAACTGCAACTTTAGTTGCGTGTCAGTGGCCTACCATTAGACCTGGCCCCCCGATGGACTTTCTCTGGACAGAAGACTACTGTCACTTGTTTTTGCTGCTGCTGTTTTGTGTTTACATCAGAATTAGGGTTGCTGGTCCCCTAACACCAGCTGTGGCTGCAGTGCTGCGCTCCTGCTCCTGGGTCGCAGTTACTGGCTGGGACGGAGCAGCCCCCTCTACTCTGTGGAAGCATCTGCTGTCCAGCGACCACTGCCCCAGGCTGACCACCAGACAGAGCGCTGACAACCTAGTGGGCCACCTGTCTCGCCCCACTAGGAATTGAGTTTGAGATCCTCAGACCATTATTGTAACACTGTAACTGGAACAGTCACAGGAAATTAAACATAATACAATACAGGAGAAATTCCCTAGATGTGCCCTTTGTAAAAAAATCTCAGTTAACCTGTTTTAGGCAGCTTGTATGATGGATTGCTTTCCTATTTCTGGTAAACATGACAGTGAATGTGGTGCATGAGAATTCTAGTTTGCTTGTAGTTGGTCAGTACTAGTGCACCGAGGAACAGTTTCCATAATGTTAAGAGGAACAATTAAGAGATTTTTATTTATAACAATATTTGCAAATCTTGCTTGTTAACAAAAGATAGTTTTTGATTTGTTGTTTTCATTATAAATATGTAAACGCTGGAACAGAAAGATGACTCAGTAAAGACAGCAAACATACTATTATTAACCTGATATTTAAAATTTTATCCTTGACTTAAGGAACAAAACATATTCTTCAGTAGGCAACTATTTCTGAAGTAAAAAAGAAAGAAGGGACAACTATTTCTGAAGTAAAAAAAGAAAAAAGGGGCTATTCCTAGGAAATTCATTTTGCTAAAAGTTTAACAATTTAATCGCCCTAACACTACATTTTAGAATTGACAATAAACTGAATGTAAACTTAAATGCATTTATATATTTAACCTCAGACATGATATCACATCTGTTGTTGCAGAATATTGTTGTAAATCATACAGTAAAATGCCTGAGGCAATGTATCTAGTCATTTTCAGTTCACATACTGACATGCAGGAGCTATTAGAAGTTAAAGATTTGAATCTTTCAATACAAGCTTTAAAAAGTTACTAGTGCTTACAATTTTTAAATTAGAATTTAAAGGTTTTATAGTTAGGCATTGTAGGCATACTGAGGTTTCACTCTGTCATTCTCTGAAGCTCTTATGCTAATGATTAAAATGAGGATGTCTAGTCCATCAATTCAGAGAAAAGAGAATTGTGCTACCGAAATAGGGAGAATTATCCCAATAAAAGTAGAACTCTCAAATATGTATACATGTATGTACATACACTCACATACATATAGTCTCTGGTCATTTTATGTATATAAGACTGAGTTAAAATCTAATGTAGCCCAATTCTGAAATGATAACCTTTGTCACAATTCTTCCTTCCAATACTGTTTTTGTTTCCAATGTTGTGAAATTTATCAAAATACAAAGTAAATACCTAAGATGTGTGCTCAGTTAAAGGACAATTCCAAGGTGAATACATTTACAATCACCATCTAAATTAGATGTGACCTAGCTGGGGAAAGTCCCTCTAACAATTACAAATGTCCAGAATACACACTGCCTCCTAAGGTAGGAGCTCTGAGTTCTTCCAGCAGACTGGGGGACTGAGTCTCTGCAATTACAATTACACAGATCAGCGTGCCTCATATTTAGTCACTGCAATAGACTCTCTCCAAGGCCAGGTAATTTATGTGTCTGAAGAACTCCACGAGCAGGTTGTGTAGGGGCCTGGCCTGAGAGCTACTGACACAGGAGGAGCCCTGCTCACTTCAGTTCAGACGGTCAGACAACTTTTAAAGTCCCTTCTGATAATGCTCTGTGAATTTCTGTGTAAAATTAACTATGAAAGAAAAACACCTAAGATTTTAAGAGTGAATCCCTAGCCATAAGTTGTAATCAGTAATGATTAATTACTTGATCAATTTTGCATATCTCTATTTATTTTCCTGAGAAACCATTTTGAAGATATCAATATGTAATACAACAACCATTGATAATTTCCTACCACTTTGTCTGTAATTCAGTATTGCTTGTATTGTTCTTATGTTGTTTTGTAAATGAATGTCTGTTTGTTAATATGCTTTCCTTCTTTTATTTTTTAAAACAAAGTTTTAAAAACTTGTAATCAGGAAGAAGGAATATGGTAATTATAATATTCATAGACATTAAAGAATTAAGGATAAATACAATAAATTTTATCTCATTGGTATTTTAAATCTTGATTTTTCAAGATAATCTTTTTCACTCTTTGAGTTCAACTATTTTAATGAAAATCCCCATTTTAAGTGCCTGAAATAGGCATTCATTCATTCACTCATTCATCCTCCAAACTGCCCTGTCCTCGGCAGTGCTCTAAGTGTGGTGATTTAATACTGCCCAGAATAAATTAGAACTCTGCTCCTGGGAAGCTAGAATTTCAGTATCACTCAAATACCATTATTCCGTGAAAAAACAGGCTTTTAAAAATGCATGTTCATTCTCCCAGTGTAGTAACAATCACCTGAGAATATTGAAACAAAATTTTATACTTATTTCATTATAGTGGCATGAAAATTTTAAATCAGAAGAATCTTCACCTCAAAATGTAAAAACATCTTCTCTGATAATCTCTCAGGTATATGGCATTAACATGTACAGATATATCTGTATATAAATGTACTCACATATCCTATATTGACATATATATACATATATCTTTATATATATGGTTTATAAAGTCTATTTCTCATCAGTAAAGCACTCCATAAATGATATACTAGCATTATTATCTATGAAATAACAGAGGAAATTGGTTAGAACCTGTGAAATAAGATCATGAAGTACCCTATCAACAAGAGTCTGTAAGTACCTCCTGTATCATATTCGTTCTCTATTAAATTAATAGGCCTTGATGAATATTTTATGTGTCAAACATAAGAGAATTTTCTTGCTTATCCCACAGAACATGTAAAACTCTTTTAGTGAAGAGGGTGTATTCCAATAAATGGTGGAAACAGTAATGTGAAGCAATGTGGTAAAATATTACATATGAGAGTCATGGATTCGTAACCATTAAATAAAAATGCAAACCTAACTGGCTACCTAGCAAATGAGAAATAGAGAAGCAGATACCAGAGTAAAAATAGGGTGGAGCAGTTGTTAAAGATGGAAATGGGTGAGGCAGCACTCACAAGCCTGTGCTAGAGAGAGCATGGCGGCTATGTAGGCACATGCATGGACGACACAGAAGGAGCTTAGAGATGTAACCTCTGACCTCAGTACCCAATGCCCCCAAGCCAGTGTGTCGTAAGCAAGACAAAAATGCATAAAACAGGCCACTTGTCGATGCCACTTCTTTTTTTTTTTTTTACACTGTGGCTTAACTGCTAAGTTTAAAGCAATTCACCATAAAGTGAGTTAAATTTTAAAATGTAGACAAAAAGTCGGCAAAGACGTTCAAAGTTTATGATAATGGTAGAAATACATAAGCTATTTTTATGGATTCCATTAGTGCTATTACTTGAGACATAAATCTCGAATTCTTTGGGTGGTACTTCTTCCTCTTTTTGGATTTGTTAATTTCTCCCTGATTTTATAATTCTTTTCATAGAACTGTCTGTCTGCTTATTTAGAGATAAGATCAATTCTTGTAGCTAAGTCTTTTTTTAGTTCTAAGTTCCTCTGGGTAATCTTAAATTTTGTATCATAATTCTAAACTTAAGCTCAGCAAGAATAAAACTATTTATTTCACTGAAGGAATAGAAGCTTAAGCCATAAATAGAAAATGAAGGCACGTTATTTAGTTGTAAGCACATTACTAGGAATAAAATTTGAAAGTACTGCAGCAAAGCAGTTCCACAGTGAAGTTTAGGTGACACTGGCTGAAGCAGCTTTAGTACAGGATTCTCACAGTGCCCATGCATGCTACAAGCCTGCGTGAGAAGCAGGGTATGCACAGTAGTTCCCAAAGGGATTTGGTCAGAGACCCATTCTCTAAAAGTGTCAGCAAATGGATTAAATTTTCAAAAATGCATTTACAAAGCACTCATGAAAAGATTCAACTTTATACTTCATAACCATACATACTCTCACCTGGTTAGCTAGTTTTGGCTAGGAACTCTTTAAGTCATATGTCATAAAATTGTTTAAAAGACTACACAGGAAAACATGAAATTCATGCACAAAATAATATGTAACTTAATTATTATACATTTTAGATTTTAAAAGCAGCTTGTTTTGCATCAGAGTTAAGAACAACTGCTTATCAAAGTTTCTCAAATATCTTAAGCTGTTAGCTCAGGAGCAGATTCATTTTAAATATTTTCTGTTTTGACACATGGTCTCACCAAGTTATTAAACTGCTGAGCTTGGCTCCAACTCCTCATTCTCTTGCCTCAGCCTCTCCCAGTGCCAGAGAAAGACCTTCTATGGTTGGAGGCTGTCAGAAGTCATAGCTTTTCTTTTCCTATCTTACATAACACTAAAGGTCGCTTGTTCCTCGTCCAGGTTTGTATTTCCCTCCCCCCCCCCCCCACCGCAGCAAGCCTCCTCTTGGCGTGTTTTTAGGAGCGTACCTAATGCAGTATAAGTTCCATTCTTCTCAAGTGTCTGGGTGTGTTTCCCGGAACGCTCACGAGGGGCACAGCACCACCACCCCCTCACTTTCCAGGCTGTCACCAGCCTTCAAAGAGACTCGTGCCTTTAGCAGTCTCTCTGCTCTCCCCTCACCTCAGCCCTCCAACCATGAATCTGCTGTGTGTCTCTATGGATAGCTGGTAGGTGACCAGGAAGGAGATCTGGCATGGAAACAAAAGTGTATAAAATATAACCTGACAAGATGAATGCATTGTCAAGGTAGCAAATGTACAGAATGAAGAGTAGATGACCTAGGGCGGGACTTGGCCATCGGCACAGCAGGAGCACACAGAGCTCTCACAGAAAAGATAGAGGTGGCCAGAGAGATGGGTAAAAATGGAGTAGAGCATCACAAAGGCCTGGGGGGAAACAGCTGCAGGAAGGGAATGGTAATAAGGTCAAACCCTAAAAACAAGCCGGCCTAAAAGATAAGCCGGAGATAAAACAGCCTCTCTCACAAACAGTGCTGGCAAGCCGGATTTCCGTAACTAGACGACTGAAACTCCATCCCTATCTTTCTCTCTGTATAAAGGTCATCTCAAAGTGAATATAAAATCTAGGCATATGACCTGAAACTTTGAAACTGCTGGCATAAAGCATGGGAGACGCTGGAAGCCACGGGCACAGACAAAGCCTCCCTGAACAGCACTCCACAGCACAGGAGATAGTAGCAAGGCTCAACAAATGGGACTACAGCGAACTAAGGTTTTGCACAGCAAACAGAAACAGCCAACCGAATGAAGAGGCAGCCTACGGAATGGGAGAAACTCTGCCAGCTACTTTTCTGACAAAGGATGAATATCTAGAATAAAGAACCCAAAAAACAGCACTAGAAAAACAACCTAATCAATAAATGGGCAAATGAATAGAGCAGAAACTTCTCCAAAGAAGTTCAAATTGTCTACACATATATGAAAAAATGCTCAACCTCTTTAGCCATTAGAGAAATGCAAATAAAACTACACTGAAGATAATACAAAATAATAAATGCTGGCATTGATGTGAGGAAAGAGAGGCAGTTCTGCACTGGTGGTGGGAATGTGAGTTAGTACAACCACTAGAAAACTAATTATGGAAGCTCCTCAAAAAACTTAAAATGGAGCTGTCACACGACCCAGCTATACTACCTTTTGGGATATACCTGAAGGAGTTGCAGTCAGCACCCTGTAAGGACGCTACAGACCCATGTTTATCTTGGCACAATGCACACTAGCCAAATAGAGAAACAGTGTTGGTGCCCATCAAAGGTAAACGTGGTATCTAGCTAGCTGGCCAGCTGCTGGCTCTCTCTCTATATATACCTATGAGTACAGTTCAACCAAACACGAGAATGAAATTAAGCATTAGTAGGAAAATGGGTGGAAAAGGAAATGATCATGTTAAGTGAAATAAACCAGATTCAGAAAGACAGGCATTGCATGTTTTCTCTAATTTGTGGAATCTTTCAAAAACTGACATGAAAATAGAGGGGGTGTGTTATTAGACAGGAGAAGGGGAGTGAGTGGGAGGGGTGTAGGGAGAGGAGTGCAGACACGCACATGATCAAAATCTGTTTTACGTGTGTATGAAAATACCACACTGAAACCAGCCAAACTGTAACATTAAGAGGCACTAATGAAATTATATATTAAAAAAAAGCTTGCTTGATAAAATATTGCTAATAAAGTTAGAACATATATAATTTGAAGGAGTTTCAGTAAAAAGTTGCATAAGTCATAAATGTCCTAAAATAGAAGTAGAAAAGTCTCAAAAAGGAAGCAAACAGGAGAGTAGATTTTAGGTCTTTTATCGCACACATGAGGGAGGGAGAAACAGAAGGGGAGCGGGAAGGAGGGAGACTGAGTGCGAGAGGCAGACACAAAGGTAACTGTATAAGATGACTGGTGTGTTTAGGGTTTGACTAAGAATCACGTCAGCATATATGTATATCAAGATAGATATATTAAAACATCATGTTACACACCTTAAATAACACAATAAAGAGGAAATAAAGTGAAAGCTGGCCATTAATATATCTAATATAATGACACTAACATGGTATAGTCCAAGAAATTCAATGGAATTGGCATATTCTCGACATGTAACTTGAACTTCCTAACAGTCTAGATAAGAAAGAAAATATACTGGGCCATATTGTTTTCTTATCCATAACACAATTCTTTAAGAATCATAGTCATGAAATTTTTAAAGAAAGTTTTATTAAACAGACTATTCTAAAATGGATGAATAACATAAGAGATAATAGCTTCAAAAATGCTCTTACAGCTAATGAAAAAATCTGAAATAGCTTTTTACTTTAAGAACTTTCTATGAACTACTTCTGCTTAACATTGTAGTAGGGGTTTCAGCCAAGTCATTTAGATAAGAAAAGGAAATAAAGCATTTAGGCTGGAAAGGAGAATGGAAAAGTATCTTTAATCACAGATGATGTGACATCCTACATAGATAGTCCTAAGGAATCAACAAAAAAATCACGAACATTAATAAATGAATATTGTAAGTTTGTTGGAAACAAGATAAACTTATAAAAAGCAACTGTTTCTACACACTAATAATGAACAATCTACAATTGAAATTGGTAGAATAATTCCATTTATAATAGTACCAAAATAAAAGAGTATATTCAACAAAAATAGTGTACAATGTGTACACAAAAGACTGCAAAAGATTCTTGCAAGAAAGTGAAATAATAAATAGATGGAACATCTCACTTTCATGGACTGGGAGACTTAATGTTCTTAAAGTGGTAATAATCCTCAAACTGATCAAATGAAACATAATCTCTATCAAAATCCCAGTTGCCTTTGTTTTTTTTTTTAAAGTTGACAATCTAATCTCAAAATTTATTAGAAAACACAATCAACTCAAAAGAGAGATACCATTTTCAGTCTAGTTGTATCACAGTCACCTAGAGTGTATTTTAAATATGCCAATCCTGAGCCCCACCCCAAATTTACAGAATAATAATTTTAGAAGTGATGTTTAAGTGCTTTTTTTTTAAAGTTCCTAGTTGAGAATTATGAACAAGTATAAAATAGAATAGAAGATATTTGGGAGGTATTAAATTGGACATGGACTCAATAGAAATAAAAAAAATAAACAAAACATAACCCATGGGTAGCACTTGGTGGAAGAGTATTGTCTATCATGCACTCTGAGAGGAGACAGCACTAAAACATTCTTCCAACAAAGTGAAGGCACTGCCGTTGATGTATGAAACACTAAGAACTGGTGGCATAAACTGTGGACGTATCTCTGAAATGATGGAAAATTAGGTTGCAGTATTTGCTGTGCCAGTAATTAGTTGCAAAACCAATTACCTCTTGAATTCATGACAATGAAGTCAAATTACCAGGATGACATTTCTGTTGGATGCATAGTAGATGGGAGGAAGAGTGAATCACTGAATCACCCATTCCCCCCTAGGTGACAAGTTAAAAAGACCAGGAAACAAAAGTGGGTAGACACACAAGACGGAGTCAAGATGCAAGTCCAGGTAGTTTAGGGCTCTAACCCACAATTACCTTCATGAGACAAACTGTGTCCTCCCTCAAGGTCTGTAACACAGGCAGAAGTATGCAACACACTCATGTCAATCTGTTCTCACATTTTAACTGTCCTCTAAAATTAAGAGGTTAGTAGTAATGCTTTGGAATAAATTTTTGATTAACAATTACTCTGCATGCCCAGAAAATTTAATAATTTCAATTGTTTTTTTAAAAACAGACATTTCTGAACATTTTTTTCACTGATGCCACCTCAAAAATTGCACTATTTCAAAAAGAGAAATTCTCTCTAAGCAGAGAAATTGAAATTACACAACCTGAGAACTAAAGGTTTATGGAGACAGTATCTTGATTTTTTTAACTGTTTACTTTGTCTTATGTCCAGTCCCTGGAACAGAAACTGTTGAACACAAAGCTAAAACATCGTTGATTTTCTAACAAAACTCTACTGTTCAATACTTGGTATTCTGCTCCTGCAGGTTACTTAAGATAACCTCTTATTAAATAGCCTTGTGCATTTGTTCAGGTGTTTTGATGGCACTTGCTGGATATACAGCTACTGCCAACATCCACCCACACATGGCTAAAACTCTGCTTCCATCTCCAAGCAGAGACTCCGAAGTGCTCCAGTTCCTTTCCATCTCCGGCTGCTAGTGCAGGGCCTGAGAAATCTTTCAACACACTTCCCGGAACAACTTACTATATGTACGTAGATAGTATATAACCAGCAACTGTAAATAAATACACATTTAAAACACATACATACAAATCACATAAAATATTTTAAATGACATATATAATTTTGGACTTTCTAGTTTACCATATAAAATCATTAATGGTACAGGAAAATTTTACCAGATCTACATATTTGAGTGCAAATAAGAGAGTAAATGTATTACTCATTAATCAATTTAGAATAAATTAAACATTTAATGAACCATTCTCAAATTTACTTTTTGCTATTTATTTTCTACTTGCATATTCAGTAGACCCACTTCAACGTGACTCACTGTAAATGAGCAACATTACCACGCAATGAGGTATGTATCATGCAGTGAGCTCTAGTTACTATAAAGAAAATAGCAATTATAACGGGCTTTGTTCATTGTGGTCACTGCAGTAAGTGTCAGCATTTTTATAAATGCTTTTAAGTAAGAAGATTTTTCTTTATAAAACTTGAATTCCAAGTGGAAGATATGGTGCATTGCAGAATAAGATTGTTTCAAATAATGTTGTATATGCACTTAAACTGTGGTTTTGTGTGTATGTGTTCAAAGAACTTGTAACGTGGTTATCAAGTACCAAAACAAAATGTTCCCCAAAACACTGATGCTTTTGCTCATAATAAAGATTGTCTGAATTATTCTAAAAAATGAAAGCAAATTCAAGACCCTATGCAGTAATAATGAATGCGTGACACCAACATTTCCTTAGTTGATGTTTCTTGCTCTGCTACAAAATATACATTCCTGAGAGAGATCAGCTCGGCTCTCTATAGCTTATAGTCCCAGAAATATTATAGTTACTAGAGTGCAATGTCTTGATGAGTCACATTGCTGTAATGTATCATCTTGTCTTTCCCCTTACAGTATAATGTGCTCCTC
Organism: Dinomys branickii; assembly: GCA_004027595.1. Classification (NCBI taxonomy): domain Eukaryota; kingdom Metazoa; phylum Chordata; class Mammalia; order Rodentia; family Dinomyidae; genus Dinomys; species Dinomys branickii. The sequence goes on along the minus strand of PVLD010002630.1, from coordinate 46,849 downwards.
TCCTGAAGAAGATGATAAAGAGAGTAATACTAAAAGAATAAAGAACTTAAGGTTACAACCTGCCCCCCTCTGCCCCGTGAGCCATGCACACCAGGACAGGGCTGTGTGTTCTCAGCTGTGTGGCACACAGAAGACAAAGCACGCTGGAGATGTAGCCTATGCTCTGCTCTTGGAAGGAAGCAAAGTCTGAATTTCTTTCCAAGGGGACCTTGGAAAGCTTTTCCCTATGAATTAATGATGAAATGGTCCTATGCTCAGTAAATAAAAAGTTCATCTTGGAGCAGGGGAAGGGAAGGAAGGGGACATTAAGGAATTAAGATGTGTTGTGTGCATACACCAATTCCCCATGATGAATGTAATCATTACAAATTGCAGACGAGTACTAATGGAAAATAAAAAATTTTTAAAAGCCAATGTAATTATCAAGTTAGATATGTAGCACAAACTGACTTGAAGTCACTAATTGAGACTCAAATCACAAAGTTCCTTCTCTGAGTTTCTCTACATGGGCAAATTTTTTAAAGGGCATAGCCCAACATATGCATCTTCTAAGAAGCCCTGATCATCTGTATGTTTTAAGTGTACCAAAGAACACTGCTTTATAAACTTCCTCAAAAGTCAAGCTGCACCACAATCTGTGAGAAAACTAGAGAAGGCCAGGGAGCTAGACATGGAATAAAGCTTACTTTTTTTTATTTTGCCACTTATTTTTGAAGTTTGTTTCCAGTACACAGTACTTTCCTTACAAAGTAGGCTGAATCTTTTCCACCCCTTCAGAATCTGATTTTAAGGGGTTTGCTTTCTTTTGCTTTGAAGCAGTCTCCTCTGCTGGTAGAAAGTTTCTCTTTTCACTCATCTATGGTTGGGAATGCTGCATAATAGTTCATGCTAAAAGACCTAAAAAAATTGTTTAAGCTGATTCAGATAGTCATAAAAATACCTGAAAACTAAATCACTTAGACTCTCAAAGCTAGTGGATATAAATTAAAGGCCATTTAGTAAATCAATCTGTTTGATAATAATTTGTCAATATACCAGCCAGTTGTATTAGAAAGTAAACAGGTAAAACACAAGAAAATAAAGCTAATATAAATGGCAAAATAATTGCTAGGAATGGTAAACAACTACATCGCTAATGGGAAGTGACTCCAAAAATAAGCACGTGTTACCTGTCGTCATCCTGTGAGGACCTCCTCTGCAAATCCTCTTTATCCCACTGTGCTGGCTCTTTCCCCTGCTCAGCTGTGTCTTGTGACTTCTCTTTGTCTCCTGATTCTCTGTTTGTTTCCTTGTTACATGTTTTTGTAATCTCTTTCCCTTTCTCATTTTCATCAGTGTTTTGCTCCTGTCCCTCTTCCTCCACACGAACTACCTCTTCATTCTTACCCTCTGCCTGCCCCCCCTCTTCTGCTCCCTTTGGCCTTGTGAGAACAACATACACGGAAGGCATGCAAATAAACACAGAAAAAGGGAAGAAAGATAAAAAAGCAAGTCAAGAAAAAATGCAAATGAAATTAAACAGAAATGCAATGAAAACTATCAAAACATAAGCGTAAATTATACCTTTTAGTGTTGAAAACATTTTGCATTTTATACCAGAGAAATACTGAGTAGTCAATATTTAATCATAATAGTTTTAAATCATATTTTCCTTTCTATTACAAAATTACATGGAAAACAAGCAGACAATGTAAGCCCTCCATTGTACTCCATTAGAAATAAAAATAAATAATACTAAGTACTCTTAAATCTAGTGCAAGAAGTGCACAGTATATGCAACACATATAAATTTTCTTGAGAAGATGAAGAAGTTTGCCATGGCTTCATAAAAATTGCAGGTGAGAGGCAGAACATCATACCAAAAAAGTAAGGTCTCTGTTTCCTGAATCATTAGAATTTCTTCAGCTAGGAAGGAACCCTCCAAAATATTATTTCTCATATTCCTTGAAACATTAAAAAAAAAGTCTTCATTAACCATCACTTTAATTTTAGTAATAATATAATACTTAGCAGTTTAATTGTTATATTGCAATACAAAATGATATTATTACAAATAACATACTACACAAAATTGTCATCACTTCTATAAAAATTTTTCCATGTAGAAATCTGAAATGTGGACCAAAATAAAAAAAAAAAGTGACATGGAGAGAAGTTCTTATCATCTCAGTGACAGATAGTAATCTTTTAGAAATAAAGGGTCTTGTGTCCACCTAGAGAAAAAGGGAGACTTCTAAAACACACCGAGCAGTTCTCATTGCTAACGTCCCCACTCACCTTATTTTCTTGTTTCCTCTTGGCCTTTCCGATTGGACTGACATGTAGCTTGTGCTGCTGAAACGAGAAGCACTACTAGTCCTGGAAACCGCAGATATATCACTTACATCACTGTCCGAAGATTTAGTGGAAATATTATCTGCCCCTCTATGAGGATCCCATCCTGATCGATACTGTTAACACAGATTGACAAACACGCACAAGCTGTCAGTATGACCACACCGAGCAATTATCAGCTTTCTCCTATTTCAGCACTTTAACTGTCCACAGAGGATACTGCAATACCCGACTCAGTTGCATATAAAACAAAAGGGAATAGTAATTATCCTAAAAGAAAAATTCAATTTATATGAAATGCTTCTCTTTAGCAAAGTAATTAGAGCATTTTTCCCCACCCCCCTGCGAAGGCCATATTAAAATAGCCTTAGGGAAGAACATTTAGGTAAAATCTGAGAAATAAACATTTGGCTTCATGTGAAGAAGTATAATTTTAAACTTTTAAATAAACTTTGGAAAAAATAGGATGAAGTTATCATTATAACTTATAAAGACCAATTCTAGTAGCATTACTTTCTCCATTATGTTTCACTGAGAACCTAGAGACAATACAAAATCTAATGATTAAAACATTAAGTGTCTTTAGAAAAGCCAAGAGGAAAGAGCAAGTTTAAATTCTGAACAGTTGCTGGAATTGTGATGAATCCTAGAAATACTAGAAAAAGTCATTATTATTTGCAACAGTCCAGACTTCCTGGAATTGAAATAATCAGACGGTTAACTGGCCCAGTCAGATAGGAGTGTTCCTGCGTATTCAGATAGTCTGGTAGTTGAGAATGGACATAAATGATTTATGTTAATGACCTATTCTCATAAAATACATTTAATGTAAAAACTAATGGACAAAATTTTTATGACTGACAACAATACACCATTGCCAAGAGTCCTCAAGCTGGGATGTAAGAAGAGTATGCTTTGGACCCTGGGAGACCTGGAGCAAAGAAAACTCTTACTAGTTGGGTAAATGTTACCAAGTTATTTAACCTTCAAAAATTAATCATAAAATCATCAGAATTATATTTTCTTGCATTAAAAAAATTAGAACTAAATATGTATGATATCTGTCATAATGTAAGTAAATGAAATTTTTATTCTGCCCAAATATCCATTTGACCATTATTTCCTAAGAGAGTATCTGTTAATAGGTTTTGCTTTATATGTATTTTAAACATAATGCTGAAACATCCTTGTGAGTTAATTTTTCTACCCATTGATACTGGCCAATCTCACAAAGGCTTGGAATGATGATTATCTTATATAAACCACTTGCTCTGATTTGAAGAATCATTGCCTAACAAACAATTCTCCAAGATAATTCAGTGCTAATAGGTCATAGTCCGGACCTGCCTCAGATTCAAATGGTTGTCATTTGTTTTCTTGAGACTCTTCCTTATCTATCACTTTACTTATTAGCTGACCTCTTTCTTCAAATGTAAAGTATAGGGATTATTTCTAAGACCTCATAAAATTTTAATAAATCTATTAGTCTAGAAAATATATACGTACATGTATACTTAATAGATGATAACTGGCAGTCATCAAAAAGAATATAATTAAAAACCTAAATAAATTGCTGCCTTTTTACAGGAGTTAGCTATGTAAGTAGAACAGTGTTTGATTTGAAAGAAATATTATTTACTTACAGTACATTTATTTGGAGAAAACTTAGTTCATGAGATGCCTTTTCAAATAAAGTCTTTTTTAAAACCACAAAATATACTTAAGTCAAAGTGTAGTGGCCTATTTTAATGGGTGAGCCAATATTATTTATATAATCTATTTACCTGTCTAACGTATTCACATACACAAACATATGTAATACAGTGTATATTTATGTTTCTTCACTAAATTCATTAAAGTGAATTTGATCTCAGTTTGCAACGTATCTGGAAGTATTACACTTCACTTAAATATAAGTTCAGATATTTTATTTATAGGAAATTGTCAAAGGTTTAAGATTTTTAAAGCTATAAAATTGTTTGTTAAACACCTGGGGAACTTTATCTTCCTCATTCTTATAATTTATGCTGAAAAAGAAGCCAGGGCTGGTAGCCCAGCTGGGCCTAGTGATGAAATCCCAGCACTCTGGGAAACTGAAGCAGGTGGATCCCAAGTTCAAGGCTAGCCTGGGCAACTTAGACCCTGTCTCAAAATAAAAACTTAAAAAATAGGCTAGGGGTGTAGCTCAGTGTGAAAGCCCTGAATTCGATCTGCAGTACCACAAAATAAGTAAATAAGTAAATAAATATTTAAATTTTTAAAAAGAGAAGCCGCCTGCTACTATTTTTAAAAGCTTTATGATTGGCTATAACTCGCTACTGCAGCACTTGTGGCGCAATGCAGCTCAGTCCCTCTCACCCACAGGGCCGCTGGGTCACGCAAACTGAAATGCAAACCCTGAGGCCTAACTCCGGAGGGCTGGAAGGGCGACACCGCCGCGAAGGCCAGCCCTGCTGCCGAGCCTGAGTGCCACTCCAGCCTCGCCCTTGGGTCCTGGCGCCCGCTTCTGGGGCCCACTGCTCCCGCGAGTCTGTCTCCCCTGTGCTGGATACAGAGGGCGACTGCGCGCAACGACTAAATGCAGTAGCGCCCACACCTAGCGCGTCTGACACATGGAAAGCGTGTAGGAGATGACGCGCAGCAGTGGTGACGGTGGTGGCTAGAAAACAGCTGAACACTGGCTTACATAAACCAAGGAACGTCTTTAGTTAAAGAAACATTAAATAGAAATGCCCAAAAATAAACACGTATTTTAAGGACGTCTTAAGCTATAGTGCAAATGTAATCATTCCTACACACACCCTACATACAAGAGATTTGTTTCAGAAAATGTAAAGCGGAATGAAAAGCCTGGATCCAACTTTGCTGCTGAGTCCAGTGTTTCCTTCAGCTTCCCCTTCCCATCTGGCTAATCCCTGTCCTCTCCTTTCACAGAGAGATACAAAACCTGACTGGGTGATGACCAGTAGGTTTCTCTCAACAAGAAACACAGAAGACGCTTCTTGGCTGCTGCAGAACTTGCTTTATTTTTTCTATTTGTCTCAACGCCTTGTGCAGACACCCAAAGCCACTGAGACTTAGGTATGCCGTGCTCCTCTGATTCACCTTCCCTTCTTTTCTGAACTCTAACTACTTACACGGCTGCTGGGCTTCACTAGGAGTCTGATTTGCCTCCTCTACCCCGTATTTCCTCTGGACCGTCGGGACTTCTGGTCTTGCTGCTGACTGGAAAGTGCGTACAGGCTAGCTTATGGCTTAAGAACGCATAATAGCGTAGTCAGCACAATGCTTACCTTTGCCTGAGCACTCGCAGGCATTCTTGTTTGCTGAGGTAGAATTTTACATGGGTAAAATACCGCTCCTTGATTTGGAGGGGTGTGTGTGTTTGTGTACTGTGTACACGTGCCTGTGCCTACCCATGCCAGGGCTCTGCCATCTGCACATGTTTAATGTTTAGGTACTCTGCTAGGACACGAACTTCTGAGGACCAGGACGATACCTTCTTCATCTTTCAATTTCTCTCAGCATCTCTGAGTCAAAGGCTTAATTTCAATTAATTTCTGAGGCTTAGCCTTCTTACCAGAAAGATAAGGACAAACTGTCTAAAGGTATTAGGGACACTTAAGAAATACATATTTGAAATAATAATGGGCTCATAAATAACATCTGCTTACTTTTAGTGCCAAAGGATAAGGCCACTAAATTAAAAGGCACTGAAGGGACGTTTATGTCCAGGGAGAACAGAGCTTCAGCCAGAAGCTCTAGTGTGATGACGCTCTGCTTTCCACTCAGTGCCTTGCGGCAAATGTGCTACTTTTCTGACTTTGAAGTGACTGCAGCCCCTGGGCCGCAGCTTAGGGTTCCCTCACACACAGACATGCAGTGAACAGAACATAAAGTGAGACAATATGAAATATATTTTATAAACAAAGATTTAGAAGAATATATTTTGAATGTATTCAAAAGTATTGAATGTATTTCAAATAAAACATCATATATAACTCAAACCTCCCCCCAGCAATCTAAGCAATACTAGAGTCTACACTTGAAATAGTTTAACATATTTTTGCATTTACTAAATTGCGATGAACAAGTTATATATTTTATCAGTGACATAGATGTAACTAAATTATTATATGAAAGTAATGAGCTATGAATATGAATATTCACTTATTTAGGGAATGACTTGTGCTGTCTTGAACTGTACAATAGATAAAGTTTTAAATAATTAGCATGGACTAGAATATGGCTAATAGAGGCACACTCAATAATATGCTCATGATTCTCTTTAGTGAAAGAAAAACGCAGAAGATTCTTGATCTCCGTTGAAAAAGTGCTCTGATGAGAGATCAGTAACAGCCTCGCCCTGACCACGTTCTGGTGCTTTGTACAGCACTACCAAGCAGGTCAGTAGCTACGTGAAGTCACAGGAAGGGTCCACTCCTTACGCTGTCCTAGTTCTGAGGGTTCCTAAGTGGCCCAGAAAAGCTGATGTTCTTCCTGCATCTCTACAATTAGGAGAAAGTAACAGTGTACAGTCTATTAAAAAGAAGGGCATTATTAGCAATTTAGGGTGCTATACTTTAGAAACAAGTTCAAATTTCTAAAGTAAAAGCCCTGTTTTCTCAGGCGCCCTCACTGAAGTTCTCAGGCTGGGGAACCTTTCAGTCTGGCTCTCCCCCAGTATCTCATCAACTCCAGTTGAGGAACTTCTTAGACAAAAGACGGGACCAGATTATCAGAGTTTTCTTAAACACTGTTTGCCACCAATTTAACAAAATCTCGCTTAAAAACCTGCAATTTGTTATGCAAAATATAGTCTAAGGAACTGATTATTCCAAAATACTGAGTGGTTAAAAAATAATTTTGAAAAAAACCCACCTTATGGCTATCAAGAAGTACTTGAAGGAATCTCCAAAGCAAGGAGCTAGTTAAAAGATCTAAAAACATCAGTACTCTCTCAAGGAGCTACTCTGCAGAGACTTTTTTTCTGTGGTACCCAAGGCTCTTACAGTGACAAACCTCAACGCTACACTCTACAAAAATTGTATTTATCAGAGACAACGGTGTTTAGGTAGGACTCCTAAATAGGCTACTGAGTGATCATAGGCTCTATTTTGGAGAGAGAAAGCAGGAAAAAAAGAGACCACAGGCACTTGTGGAATAATTTAAGGTCTAGTATGGTAAACAATGTTCTGGAAACAAAGTCCCAGCTTGCAAGGTTCCTGGTGGCTGCAGAGCTCAGTAGGAAGAACACAGTGTGCAGCATGGCTAATGATGTTCATGCCCAGTCTAGGAAGGAGTCAGAGACCTGCACTTCTCCAGAGAGACTGAGGCCCAGGTGTGCTCTCCCGAGGGTCTTCAGGAACAATTGGTTCTTCATTCAGCACAGCAGCAAATGTAGCTACAATTACACCAACGGGGTACACCTAAAGCAATATGCTATTTTAAGTAATGTGTGCAACTGTTTCATTTAATCCTCTCGGGGCTGGGGATATAGCTCAGTGGAATAAGCGCTTGCCTAGCAAGCGCAGGGTCCTGAGTTCGATCCCCAGTACCGCAAAAACCAACCAACCAAACAAACAAACATTTAATCCTCTCGACCTCCTGAGATGGCCTTTGTGATAGTTGGAGTCAGAAGAAAGTGCTGTCATGTGGGTGAGCAACACTCAGCACCTTGGACAGGTCTCGACTTCCTGGAGGTGAGCTCTGCGGAGAGCAGATAGCACCTTCACAGGCCCAGTGCAAGTTCTAAACAAGGACTCTGGCCCTGATGCTTAGTGAATATTCATCAGGATGATAATTACACAAACTCCGAGGGAATCAAAGAATCATGAAACTAAATTTTCACTTTCATGCAAATGTAATGTCAAATATTTTATCTTTACTTAACTGAAAATGGCTATGAAAACTTTATAAATAGGCTCCTAATTCCATGTTTCATAGTTTTTAAAAAGGAGGTATTGTGCTTGAAATCAGATAATACTAAATCTGACTTGAAAATTTATGTTTTTCATTCTTGAAACTGTTAACTTGCATTAAATTGTATAATTATGCTACACTTGATAATAAAGAAAATTTCAAATCAAGGAATGAGACTAATAATTAAAATTTGAATAATTATTATAATTTACAGTTTTCCAAAATTTCATATATGTTTTCTGTTTCTCAACATCTGATAAGGGAGTTAATTTTTAATTTTACAGGTATATGTAACACATTAACATTTAGCTACTTATTTAAATGTAATTCCATAAAGTAAATGATTTCTTCTTTTCAACAAATTTAATTACCCTTAGATGTTTTTCATGCCCTCTATTACCCAGTAATAATTTAAGTTTACATCATCTGAAATTTCTATCTCAATCTCAAGGTGTTTTGTAAGTCAGATCTGCTCAGATCCTGAAGAATCCTCATGTAAATAGTTTTGATAGCAATATCTCATTCTGTTATGAAAACCATACCTCACTGTTCTGACCTTTAATAGTAAATACTGTTATTTACATCCAAGCCCAGACAGGGTAGAACAGAATGCTGGATGATAGTTCAAACTTGTGGGCCAGGCAATGTTAAAGCTTTTATATCATCATCATGACTAACTGCTTCTCCACAAACTCAGATCAGAATCCCTCAGCATCTAGCTAGAATTGAAGAAAAAAGAAATGTAAAGAAACCTCCTCCCTAGCCACAAAAAATCATGATGCTTGTTCCTTCATAACCATCTTTAAAATATAACATGGCTTATTATATAATATTCATAATATGTTAAGGCTTATTAGTACATTTTATCAGGACATAGGGTATGGCTATTACAGATATTAATTGGGAAGCTAGTATCCCCAAAGTTGCAGATGACATGAGCACATAGCAGTAGAACTTGTGCCCTGAGAATCTTATGCAGGCAGAACTGGGGGATGAAGTAGGATCCTCAAGTGTTAACACCTTTGAAAGAAACAACATAGCTCCGGTAGTTGTGCCTAAGGGAATCGAAGCTAAGTGACAGCCAGAATACTACATAGTGTTGAGGCCTGAACGGGCCCGAGCATTTCCCTGGCTCATCAAATCTGGGCATAGGGCAGATGGGGCCACGCTGTGCTGAAAACTGGGGTGAGGCTCATGTCTCTCACCCCACCCGTGTGACACAGTCAGTACCTGGGGCTATGTGAAGGCCATTTTGGATGAAGGCTGCCGTCAAAGCAAGGGCAGGACTAACAATTAGTTCTTACTTGGATTACAGTAATAATCTCTAAATTTCCTTTCAAATACATCTTAAACATACCACTAGAGTTCTTTTCTAAACCCATGAACTGGTTCAAGTGCTTTCTCAAAAATTGTCAAATCTATAATTCTGAGTTGTAGAAATACAGAAAATAATGTGAACGAATATAAACAATACAGATATTAGACTTCAATAGCTGTTCCCTGGACAAGGCTTGGTGCTCACATGCGTGTGTAAGTGCTTCGGCTCTCCACTGTGTGTGGAGCTGTCACCTCAGGCGCCCTACACGCACATCCGGGCGCCCCAGCAGGGCGCTCCTCTCCTCGCCTTCTCTCCTCCTAGACCTCCAGGGCCTGCGCCGTCATTCGGGGTGCTTGAGAGTTAGGGCAGCCTCCCTCCTTCCCCCGTCCTCCCTTTCCTTTCATCCTTTGTCTTTTTTTTCATTTTCTGCCTTTTCTCCTCCTTCTCCACTTACTCTTTTTTAAAAAATTTTCATTTTACTATTACCCATTTGATTGTTTCTGTGGCAAGATTTTTCCTTTCAATACTTCAGAGCCAGAAGCCACAATGGCAGTCTCACCTCGGGGTCAGCAGGTATGCGTCTGAGCTGCGGGTGAGAGAAAGGGACTAGAGGCTCCCAAGAGGGCCAGTTTTGTTCGGATCCACAGAAGAGGGTTCAGGTCACCCAGCTACTTAAGGGTGCAGCCCAGGAAACTTTTGTGGCGCTGAGACGTACTTTTAGTTCTCCACTTATCACTGTCACTTACAAGAAAATCACCACATTTGAAATTTGACTCAGAGTGGATGAGACCCAGCTTCCGCCTGGACAGATGAGAGCACTGAGAAGTACTCAAGTGGCCTGAATACAATTATACACATTATTAGGATTAATGTCCAGTGTTTCATTTAAAATTTATAAACTGCAATTTGTATCACTTACCAGGACACTATACAAGCAAATTTAGAACTGAAGTTGTTTCTTTTTAAATACCACATGTTGTATTGTACTTTAGGCATATACTTTAAAGCTTTTCTTCCTATTCTAAAAATTTGAAAAATCTATGGAAAATATCATGTAAAATCAGAATATAAAGATAATACTATGGTAACCGTTCTTTAAAGGATAACTGAATAAATTTTAAGGAAGTAAAACTTTGAAATAAGCCAAAAATACTACCCAAATTAACTTGAATAAAGAATGTGTTACATGCTATCAAAGTAACTTCTTTGTATTTTCTTTAAAATGTGGGTGATGGTGGGAGGAAGAAAATGGAAATTTGTCAGAAGAAACATTTTGTTATATGACTAGGCCATGGAGATGGCCAGATTTCATGGTAAGCATTTCTAATCGTGAAAGTGACCTGAACATGTGCAGTTATGAAACCACAGCCACTTTCTTTGTTTTCAGGAAGTTGTACTCATGTAGTAGGTTTTAGTTTACCCATCAGATGTTTTTAATTACTCCTACTTCATCTGTTAAAATAAATAACAAAAAGTAAATACTGGGATTTCCTATGTGCCAGGCCTACTACAATATCATAATTACACATAGTATTTCTAGTATTATATAGTATTTCTACCTTCTGAAATTGTTATCATCCAAAACGTTTTTTCTTTCATATGAGATATACTTCAAGGTTACTTGTATTAGTTCTAGACCTAAGCGTTACTTTACAATCTTCAATGGTGATTTGCTCAATGAACAATGAAAGTCCTTCATATCCAAACACTTCTATATAGGGGTCTTTGTAATGCTGCCTCCAAAGTACCAAATACGTGTTCAGCACTTTAGAGATGATAAAGTTCCCTCAACTTTTAGATAGAAAAAAAAATTTGATTGTAAAGAACTACTAAACAACTTCCCAGAAATCTTATATTAAATAAGTAGTTGAAACAAAAGCAGAGCCTAAACGTGTCCATTTTTCAGTACTCTTTCTATTAGGATTAACTATAGATGGAAACCAATTAGTACATGCCCATTAAAAAGTTTGCTTTTGATTCTTGCACAAAAACCTACCCATCCCTTCCCCTGAGGACCCTATCAGGTGCTTACAGTGGCACAATGCTTATAGTTTTCCAAATTATCCTGCCTTTACTATTTCTATCTCAGTTTTCCCTCAACACGTGTTCATATTTATTCACACATACACACAGCTGTGGTGTGCACAGAAGCACACACATGGAAGGAAGGGAAGGCGGTAAGAAAGAAAAACAAAGAGAAGCCCCTTCCCCATAGAGAGCTTGTCATGGCCTCAGTGATGTGCTTGCTACTGGAGAGACTACAATGATAAAAAAACACACTTCCCATTTGGAGAAAAACACAGTTTTTATAAAATGATAACTAGTCGGTTCAGAATGCATATGTGTTTTAATATATTTGCTACTTAGTATATTCTCATATTTGTTATATTTACATATACATACTGAATCCTATTAAATTTACATATCCTATTAAATTTACAATATACATACTTAAATCCTATGAAATTTTATTGGAAAATGTTTCTACCTATTAATCACTCTTGTTTTTTTTTTTTTTTTTTTGCTGTACTGGGGATCGAACTCAGGACCCTGTGCTTGCTAGGCAAGCGCTTATTCCACTGAGCTATATCCCCAGCCCCAATCACTCTTTAAAAATTCCTTGTTTCCTCTATCTTTCTTGGTTCCATAATGCAAGATCTCATTCCTGTGTAGACCCTATCATTCATCCCCCTGTGGGATATTCTAGTGCTCAGCAGGCCAGCAACTCTGGAGGATTGCTAAAAGCTACCATGAAAGCACACACTTATGCTTTTGTTGATGGTTAAGAGGAAAATGTTCCAACTGTGTGTGCTCAGGCAAGACACAGGAAGGAACTGTGCTCTTGGCAACAGCAGCTGTCATCCAGACAGTGACTCCTTTACCTGCAGGTAGCAAGACGCAATGTATTTAAAATTCTGTCTTTTGTTAGTTCTTAGAGATATATTTACTAAAAAAGAAGAAATCACAATTTCTCCTGTGAGGCATAGTGTTCTGTAGCACAAAAGTTGTTGTTTTATTCATTTCCAATGATTTCTTCACAATAATAAAAAATCCTTTTCATATTCCCCAGCTTGAGACGGGGCTATACGGTAGGAGGCCGGAATTCGTAAGTACCATAAAGAGCTGGCACCACATTAGAATGTCAGTACAAGAGTATGGCTAATTCTTATTTAAATGTAGCTTTATAGGTAAGAAAGAAAATTTTAAAAATGAACTTGTAAACAAAACTAAAATATTTCATTTCTAAGGGTCTAAGAAGGTAAGTGGAAAAACTACAAGAAACAGAAAAGTAAAATAACATTGCTTTAGTTACTGGTAGCTGCCTTAAAATTTCTACTCACATTAGAATCAGAGATGCTTTTGCCCTGTAGTAAAGTGCTGCTCTGAAAGAGCATTAGCTGCTTTGCAGAGATTTCTCTGCGGCGCCCTCAGATCAGTGTGCTGAACAGCGTGCTGAGGGAGTACGCCATGGGCTGTGAGGGAGGCGGGGCCCCTAAGGAAGGGACAGGCAGAATGAGCGACCCTGGGCCCGGGCCCTGAGCCGCAGGACTGGCGTGCTCACCGGGAGAGATCTAGACACAGACACAAACAGAATAAAGACCGTGCAAGCACACACAGAGGGCAGTCATCAAAGCCCAGGGGAGGCCTAGAAGGAAGCAATCCAATTAACGTCTGGAACTTGAATCTAGGCTTCAGTAACGATGAAAAAATAAATGCCCATTATTTAAACCACCAGTTGATATTTTGCTATGGCAACTCTAGCAAACTAATATGAAATGTAAAGGAAAAAGTTATAAGCTTTCAAAAGCAAAAGCAAAGATTAATCATAATTAAAAATATAGAATCTCTAACATTTTATGAACATTATTGCCCAACAAGTTTTTAACTAGATCTTTTCCATATATTTCTATGAGACAATGGAAAGATGCATAGTGGTCATCCACACATAAAAGACAGAAATTATCGGGCTCAGCTTGTGTGTGTGTGCGTGTGCGTGCATGTGTGTGTGTGCGTGTGTGCGTGTGTGTGTGTATGTGGGTGTGTAGCTATAGATATAATTTTATATCTATGTCTGTACAAGGACAGACTTATTGAATAAGGTAATAATCTGAGTAGATAATTGGACAGCACTAGAAAAAACAAGACAACCCACATCAATTTTTAGGCTTTTAGAAACAATGTATATATATATATATATATATATATATATATTTTTTTTTTTTTTTTTTTTTTTTTTTTTTTTTGAGACGGGGTCTCACTATGTAGTATAGGCAGACCTTGAACTCACTTATGTAGCCCAGGCTGGCGATCCTTCTGCCTCTACCTCCCAAGTGCCGGAATTACAGGCACACACCACCATACTCTGCTCTAGGCTTTTAAAAATACGTTATTCTTTTCCTGCCCTTCTTCTCACTTACTTTCAAGACTACCTTAAAGATAAAATTATATGTATCTGTACCAGTCTGCTGAAGGCAAGTAAGCCCTGGCCGGCCAGGGCTTTCATAAGGGCACAGCATCTGCTGGAAATGACCACCCTCTTCTCCTTCGTCCCTACTATCGTCACTGTCTCTGCCATCAGCAGCACCCCCACCGCCAGCACAGCACCGCTCACGTGACTGTTCACTGTGCACCATGCTCTGCTCCGAGAGGTACGCGCTGTGCTTAATCCTGAGGCCACCCTGCAAGGCGGACACTAGTATTAATATACCTAGCAGAATAAGAGTGAGGCGTACAATACGGACTTACTCAAAGCCATGCAGGTGGTGGAGAGTAAGGTCTGAATTCAGGAAGTCTGGCTTTACAGTCTACGCTGTCAACATTTCTATGAAGTCTACACTTGATCATAATCAGTAAACACAAAGTGAACAGTGATATTCAGAACTGCCCATGTATCTCTTTAGTACAAATCAAGACTTGAAAAGTGTAGTTTTAAATCACCATGATAAAGATGTACAACACATCTGTACAATTACACTTAGAAATAAACCCTAAATATACGTAAGACCTGTTGAGTGCTGCTCGTGTCTCTTGCTCTTCTGGTGGCACGCTGTACACTGCTGCTACCACCGGGACTATTTGTTCTGAAGGAAGATGTGTTGTTACTTCCTCTAGGACATCCTGATGGACCCTTGAGAACTCTGCCAGTACAGACGAAGCTTGGGACATCACGCCCATCGCGCCCCCTTGCTATATGTATCGTATCATGTGATTCCCACCAGAGGAGGACAGCGAAGGCCGTCTCCATGGACACCAGGCTTTCCGGGACCCAGAGAGCTGCCGCCAAAGCAGGGAGCAGGCTAGGTCTGTGCTGGTCTGTTATGGGCGGCCACACACTACCAGCAAGACAGCCTTCCTGCTTAGGAAATACATGCCCCGGCCATTCCTTTTCATCACTGCCATACAATTAAAACTTAACATTTCATTTCTACATAATTTCCAAATTCACTCACTTTCATATATCTTCTTGGTTATGTAGATTATCCAATCTACATAAAATTTGCTTTATATAAATGTAGAGCTTCACTCTGAGGTCCATTTCTGTCATGATTCGTAAGGAGAATTTCATTTAAAGTGCCACACTCCTATGTGTGCATCCTCATTACTTGAAGTACCAATCACATTTAATGTTGACCTCAATAGTAAAAGTTTTTAATTTCAGCATTTGTAAATAATTTCCATCAAACATTGTTTTAGTGTCCTTATTTACTTTAATTCTATATCACATCAACATTCATAAATTGTTTCTTCCTATATTTGATTCTTCCTTTTAGTTTTCTGCTTCTGAATGTTTGTACCAGAGAATGAAGGAAACATTTGAATATATTTCAGCTACACTAAAATCCTTTCTCTTAGCTTATTTCTTTGCCATTTCCTGTTGGCCTTACCATATACATTTCCAGGGCCTTGGTGACTGCACTGGACGTTGTTAGCACAAACATAACCCACAGCCTCCGCGTCCATGACTGGGCACTGACAAGGTGCTCGCTGTCCGCAGGCCCCGCCTCACTCAGCCCTCATCCTGCCCTGTGGAGTGGACAGTTCACCTGACCGACAGACACAGTGCTGAGAGCAACAGGTTCAGCTCTCGGCCAGTCCCGCTCCAGGCAGCATTAGAGTCTGTGCCCCGCACCGTGCCTGGTGGCCACACTGCTGCTCTGAGCCTTGACCCATTGCTGCCTACACATCAAACTGCTCTTGAACTTTTTATTAGTCCACATTTGCAATCCATAAAGTCCAACTCTTTGTGTGCAGCCAGTACATGTGCATAGCATATGGCTCATCTTAGGTAAGAAACCTCCTTTACAGAGAATAAGCACCAACTTGTACACAGCTGCACCAGGCCTCAACTTGTCTCCCTCCTCCTGCTGCCATGGCCTGTGTTGAAAGGCCAGCAGGAAACACTCGGGGTCAACCTCGAACATGCCCTCTCCAAGCAGAGAAGCGAACAAGCTGTGACAGTCTAGGTAGCAGTAGCAACCTCCTAGCCAAAGTAACTCATCTTTAATTGTCTGATATACTCTTTATTGACACCATCTGTACTTCCATTGATTGTTTTATTTTTTATAGGAACTTTCAAAAAATCTATCTGTATTGCTATGCATATCCTAATTAAATGAGTTGAACTGGAGTGCTTTCCTCTTCATGTGTCATGGTATCTGTGAGTGGGCACCTACAGTACCAGCCACTGGGCCAACTGCGACAGGCACAGGTGAGAAGCGCCCAGGCCAGCCATGTGCAGTAAGGGAGAAAAACTCACTCTCCACCTTCCTTCAGTACCGTGTCCTCTCCTCCCACAGTTCATGAGCTCCATCAGACCAGCGGTTAAATGGATCCTCACAGACTCTGGCCTACAGATGAGAAGAACTGAGCAACTTATAGGTTACACTGCCACTTAGTTCGAGGGAGACAAATAAAAAACCTGAAGGTTACGAGATCAGAGTCTGGTAACACTTATCCAGATTCCACATGGAGCCTCATAACAGCTCCACTTTAGAAATACACCTCACAAGTACAGAGTATGTTGCTCATGTCTGAGGCTTTGGATTTCATTTCAGTTATTTCAACTTTAAAACTGGATTAGCAGCTATAAATAATACTTGCCATGACTCAGCAAAAATGTGAACTTAGGTAAACTATATAAATTTTCATTGTGTATGTGTGTTTTTTTCTTTTGGTGGTACTGGGCATTGAATACAGAACTTTTGGATTGAACTACATTTCCAGCCTCCATCTGACCCTTTTGAAAAATTTATTTTAATTTTGAGACAAGGTCTCACTGGACTGGTAAACTGCCTGACTGAGCTTGAACTTGAGGTTCTCCCACTCAGCTTTCAGAGTGCTGGGAATATAGGAATGCACCACCACATCTGGCTCACATTCTAGTTTTTAACTATTCTCTGGTCTGCAAATGAGTTTCGTTTAGGGACTTGACCTATGGTATTAAAACAAACAGCTCAATAGCAGCCTCTGTAATTGGCATTTATTTTTTATCAAAATAAGGAAGTAAATAATAGAAACAATTTGCAGGGGTACAAAACAGGGTTTGTGTTTGGGCTTGCTTGAAGAGTTATGTTTTAATGACTTGATTGTACTACATAATCCTAACAATAGAAAATAGAATAGTATGTTTTTATTATGCACTGATAGGATTTGTTCAAAACTATGAGTGGTTTTACAAAGATGTCAGATGATCTAGCCCCAAAGTAAAGTCTATATTTTGCTAACGTTATTCATTTTTGGCTTCTAGCTAAAAAGCTAACCGAGGAAGCTGGAGTTACTTAAAAGTGAATTTTAAGCTGTTTACCTCAGAGTAGGATTTCTTAAACTCAGTCTGCATCAAAAGCATCTGATCAGTTGGTGGAAAGACAGGGACATGGGCCGCAGGTCTAGAGAGAGCCCAGGAAGTGCACTGTGAAACTCTCCGGGTGCCCACAGGTGTGGCGGCTCTGAGACTAAACTTTGAAAACCACTGCTTTTGAAAATGCTTAGGGAATTATAATTACTTAGTAGGATCAGTAATCTCAGATGTCCATCACAACTGTTGTTGCTTCTAAGGAGCTTGTTACTGTACAAGCACTGAACAAGTCCCCCTTTCTGCTGGCTCTTAGGAAGCTCAGGGTTGAAATGTATGCCCTGCATGTGGCAAGAGATGGAAGCTCAAACTATGCCATTCTGTTTGCAAACTGCAGGTCTGGAATTACATTGGTGTTTCTTTTAGCGGAGGCATGGGTGGGTCCCTGCATCTCAGCTGAGGGCTTCCCACATGCTAGGCATATGCTGTGCTCCCCAAGCCTGATTTTCTTCTGGCTTTATTTTCCCTGAAGACTCTCTTGTCCATTGACAACGCTATCACAAGTATAATATGTAATGCTCATAAATGATGCTCATGATACACACAAGAATTGTGAACCTATGCATGTCTTGAAAATACAAATGATGAGCAAAAGCAGTGATATAATACTATTCCCACTCTTGCTGGAATGCGCACCTCATCTTACTCCCAAAAAGAGGCTTCAAAGGAGTCTCACTGAAAATCTTCTGAACTTCTAACGCCTCATGAGTAGGAATATGCTCCAGTAATTCAGTAACAAACCAGATTCAATTAAAATACTGTGAAATGGAGAACAACTGTAAGAAAACCACAATAGAAGCTCCTCCTAAATATTGTTGAGGGGTGATAGGTTTTATAAAATCAGAAATTCCTAAAGACCGATCATTGATCTTCTATATTGAATAATAATGTAGGTTTTCTTTTTTTAGTAAGACAAAGCCTACCCCTAAGAGGGATAATATGAACACACTGTAAAATTTAGCACTTAATAGTATTGTGGGGTGACTGCATTAATATGTTTTGTCTGACTAATCTGCAGTCAGTAGCTAAAAAAACTAACGGTTTCATATGATTGATTATTTTACAACTTTAAAAAGAAAAATGTCTTGCCTTCGAATGGTAATCTTGTTCCAGTCTGGGATCTGATCCGGCTACCTGTTTGTATTTGTTAATTTTCATTTGGCGATTTCTCTCCTCTATATCCATAGCACCTATCGAGTAGAAAAAAACCCAGAATATTAATGTTGAGTCCTCAATTCTGAGTCCTACTTACAGGATGTATAATAGAAGAAATGCTAGGCTGTATGTTACTTTCACTTAAAGTACTATATACAAATTAAATGTCATTATGTTTTAGATGGACTTAAAGTGTGCAATTTGGTAAATAAAAGCATAATTATTAATATGTAAATAATTTTAATCTGAATAAAATGTAAGTGAATTTAAAGAGAAGACAACAAATTTTCTAAACTAGAGAGGAAACACTTTCTGGTACATCTATGTCCAGGAGAATATATTTGATAGCACACAAATGTGACAATAATAAGAACTTTGGCTTTTAATTCATTATAATTTATTTATGTACTATAGGTATAAGTCTAACTGGTTTCAAATGCAATTTTAGAATTATCACAAGCCAGGCTTTGTGGCACATGTCTATAATCCCAGCACTCAGGAGGCTGAGGCAGAATTGTGAATTCAAGGCCAGCTTGGACAGCAAGACCCTGCCTCAAAAAATTATCATAAATTAGGTCTTGTTTTAAAGTAAGTTAATTTAGTATACATGTTAGGGACTTTTGAACCTGAATTTTCTAGAAGTAAGATCAAGAAAGAAGCTCACTGAACAATATTCCTGATAATGTATTATGCCAGTAAAGGCACAAAGTATTATTAAAGTCAATTCAGAAAAATAAAGTTAGAATGTAAGAAGGTACAAAGGTGAAATGGCAAGCCCATTACAAGATGAGATCAGTGTCCTCAAAACAAATTGGTTACAGATGTAGAGAGGGTCTCTGTTGGAATAAGAACTAAATTAAGTTAGCAGGTGATAGAAAACATGAAAACAATTTCAAAGTATATTTATGATTTTTATTAAGCAAGACAAAATTTCAATCATACACTATATATTTATATACTTAGAAAAATGAGTGGGCTCAAATAGGCATCCAGTGTAGAACAGCACATCAATCCAAAAGCACTGTGTGCTCGGGCAGAAATGTCAATATTCACATATACGCCTTCTGCTTAAGATCATAACTTAACCCTGAAGTAAATACATCTAGACAAAAGTGTTCCTATTAAAGTGTAAGTATTTTAATACTTACCTGATTTTAAAAATAGCATAAAAGAAGAAGGGATTGGAAAAGCACTAGCATAATTAGAAGTTACAGTACCCTCTCCTGAGCCAGTGTTTCAATTTTTTAATGTTTTAATTTTTCAGTTACTCTCTGTTCTGAAAAAAATCTCTCACTGCATACCAGGTAATTTTTGTTAACAACAAATTTTTAGTGGAAATTGATAAAATAAGATAAAAGAGAAGAAAATATTTCAAAAAGGATTAAGAAAATCTTGACTAAAAGTACATATAGAGATCATCTACTCTACGACCTCTAAATATGCCAGTACTTCTAAATCAGCTATTCAATAGTAGTCAGTAAAGTATTGAAATTTTAATAACAGTTTGATGAATTGACTCCATGTCATATGCATAGCGCAGAACATTGATATCATGCTAATATAAATTAAGCAATATTTAAAACCAGGTATGTCCAGGATACAAATGTGAAATACAGTCAAGTGTAAGTATCTATTAACTTATTAGACAACAATTTTGAAATTCTTTGTACCTCAAGAGATAGTACCAAGTAAAGATACTTATGTTTTTCAATGGCTCAGTAATAAAAATCCTAGCCCAATATAAAAGAAGTATGTGTACTGAAAGGATATTAGCTAAACTTAGTTCTTCAGAAGTTTATCAAAACAAGGCTTCATGTTGCTATTACCATAGCAACTCAGTATGTTAAATATGAACAGTTCCCACTGACAGGTTTGAATGCATGCATGCACACACACACGTGCATGCGTGCACACACACACACACACACACACACACACACACACTTTCCACTGTTCAGACCAACTGCTGGGTGGCAGCCTCTCACACAGACCCTTAGGCTCTGTGTGGTCGTTAAGCATAACTGTGACACATGGGCAGTAGTTGGCACGTTTCCTGTGAAGGGCTCAAGAGAAAACACTGTAGGCTTTGAACCTCATGTGAACTATGACTGGCACAGCTCCGCTCGGGTCACCTGAACACAGTTGTAGATGCTGCTGCTCACTTCCGAAACAAGCCTCTTGCCTGAAGTGGCCTTTGGCACAGTGCTGTAAAGCCCACGTGCAGAAGGGCCTTTCTCCTCAACAAAGGGTGGGAAGTAGGCAGAATGAGATTAATGCAACATCATACACATGGAACAGACCACTAGACCTAACAATATTAATCTATACTTACTGAATCAGTAAAGATGTAAGGAGAGTGAGGTAACCATTTAACTACACTTAAGGTAAATTCCAGTCTTAATTCTCTTATCTCTATCATCAGTAGGGGGTTGCCAAGGAAAGTTCAGAGAACACTTCAGCAGACACCACACCACGAAATACACTTTCGACTTTTAACTTTAAATTCTTATCCGGGCCGTCCAGGGGACAAACCCTAACTGAACAAGCCTCCTTTCACAGCTCTCTGCCTTATATTCCTTGTCTACATTTGTGTAACCTACAATAGTTCCTTTAAGAAAACGCTCCAGAGAAAATAACATCCTTAGAGAGGAAAGTCTCCTATAGACAAAGAAATCCAACTTAGGGAATTCTTAAGCAAGTGGATTTTTCCTTGCTGGTCTTTCTCTCTGTATAAGGAAAATAACCCAGAAATAATATGTTTGGTTTCATCCAACGCAACCTGTTCTACTCCTTGAAATGAAAGAACAACTTAGAGATACCAGTATAAGTAGGTTGGAGGAACAGATCATATAATTACTGAGCTTCCTTTGAATGCTGTTGTCCTGTGGTAACTCTACAAAAAGAAGACAAGCGAAAGTGATGAGGTGGCAGATTTTTGTTCGGTTCCCCCCCTTCTCTCTCTACTTTTTCTCTCTGTCACATCTAAAACTCCCTGCATACCCAGGGTCCCACCAATCCTGCAGGAAAGAACAATCATTTGATCACAGAACCCTTATTCCCCAAATATTATCTATTAATTTCATATTGAAATTGTCTTAGAATTTCCAAAAGACTCACACACATGGGAAATTCTGGTTACAGGTTCAGAAGGCAAATTTCTCTAGGAATCTCTAGGATTCATGTGCTATGTGTGATTAACATATTACAGAAGACATTTCCGAGGTTAGACTTGATTTTGTAATTTGAGCAAGATTAAAAATTCACAGTCATTATGTACTTGAAATCAAATCAAATTTCACAGCATTTTCACCCTATAATGAATTTAATTAAGAGGGTAATGGAACAATCAGATTTCTTAGATAAACAGCATTTATAACAGAAGTTCATACATATTTGTGTCTATCCAAGTGACAAACTGTTAATATATTAAGCTAATACTCAAATTATCTCAAGTTATTTTGATATATGGTAAATTACTAAGTAAACTAAGAAAATATAATTGCTTGTTTCATAAACCATTTCATAAATATTTTGCTTCATGAATACCAGGGTTCATTTAAATTATGCTAGAAATGGTCAATGTTTTTTTTTTGGTCAACATTTTTTGACATGTGTATATACAAATTTACTCAAAGTCTATCAAGTTTAGCATTTGTACTTGATGAATGACATGCTTATTAAAACTGTCTCACTGGCTTTTGTATAACGCATTTAAATTATGCACTTCAGAAATTCTAAGGTAAAGACTATGAGAAGCCAAATATCGAATGCTCTGGAATACGATAAACACTAAGAGGAGCAAACTGTGAAACTTCTGGGACCCATAAATGTCCCCAATATGTCTTTTTCTCAAATGAGAGGCTCATCATCCTTTCTGTCACTTTAAAAATCCAATAGTGCTTGATCTTGGTTTAATGTTTCTTAATATTATATAATATACTTTGTAAGTTACTATATACAAGCCAGTTAAGAAGCTTACTTCTTGAAACCAATAAACTTTGTGGTTATTTTGAAGTTAGAAAAGGTCATGCAATGTGTTCAGAAAGTTAGTGTCAGATTGATAATGCTGCGATGGCATGTAAGTTTTTTAAAACTTACATGACTGACAGGTGGATTTTAAATTTGATTGACTGATTGTGGTACTGGGAATTAAGCCCTGGTCCTTCATACTGAGTTACATCCCTAGTCATTTATTTATTTATTTATTTATTTATTTATTTATTTATATTTTGAGGCAGGGCCTCAGTAAATTGCTAACTTGCCCAGGCTGGGCTTGAACTTGCAATCTCCTGACTCAGCTCGCCAGAGTGTGAGGATTACAAGTGTGTGCCACAATGTCTGGTTTCTAGGCAGATTTATGAGCCCCAAAATATGGCTGATCATGGCCAAATTGGTTGGCAGCAAGCCAGTGGTTGCTCAGGGTTTGCCCCTTAAAATATACTACTAGCCTTCAGCGATTTCTAGAGTCACTCCAAACTCGCATTTCAAGTTTGCTTTTACGCATACACACACACTCGCACACTCACACATTGTCTTCTGGATCAAGACCAGATTGATACCCCAAACTCCTCTAACACAGTGGCATGGCTTGGCAGGGATGTGACTGACAGTGAGCTCAGTGGCCAGAACCTGGTAGCACTGGGGACACAGCGACCCACCTGGTGAAACAAAATTAAACAGGGCTCAAATCTGAGGACCTGAAGAGAGAACACTCTTAGGCCTAATATCAAAACCTAAGAAAGGACTCCAAATTTCAGAAAGAAATCTGTGAACTGCAATTACAGGTAATATGGACTTCTATGATTCTCTTATTTAAATGTGGACAGCACGTTGGCTAGTATTTCCAGATTACGGTGGCCAACGTAATGATTTTTTAAACATCTCACCTGCTGCCATCCTTTACTTGTTAATATTATTTTGATATTATTCCAGCATTACTTAAATATTTGGCTTCACACTTAAATAATTTTGCCTTTAAGATTAAAAGCATCTCCCTAAGAGGCTGTTTCATGATGGTTTCTGGTGAAAACAATCATGCTAGTCTTTTTTTAATTACTATTTCCTTAAAAAGCTAAGACCTGCCTTGAAAAAATTTTTCTTTAGAAAACTCTTACACTGTTCATATTTTTAACAAAGTAATATATTAAAAATGTGTGGGAAATCATTAAATATTTGCATTATTGAATTTATTCTAAATTATACCCTTTTTAAAGCACAGCTTAAATTGTTTTCCACTTAAATTGGAGAATGAAAATTTTTGTCACCATGAGGTTGCAATTAATGATGAACCTAAAAACTTTTCCTCTTGAAACTATCTAAATAATTCATATCAAAAATAGACAAAGTATGGCTTAACAAACCTACACTTTTCATAAAATAGAGAGGTCTAATAAATGCAATGCAAGTATTAAATATTATCTTAGGCTTTTTTCTAATTGCAGGTGAATACATATATAACTTATTAGCAGAAACATACCCTCAAAATTAAAGTGTAGAGGAAAGGGGGAAAATTGCTTTGATATTTAACCTGCTGAATTTCATTTTACAAACTTCTCTCCTGAGAAAATGCAAAACAAACAGAGAAAGACACAGATAATGGTGATGAAAGTAAGGGGAAACCCATAGATTTACAAGCACTAAGTTGGAAGGGTCAGTCATGTACTCTCCAATGCCACCGGCCCCACCAGGGACCCAGCAAGCCGCGCGTGCTGAGTACCGCCGCTCTGCGTGGCTCCCCGCCACTCCGGAGCGGTGATCACTAAAACGCACAGCGGTCTGTGTTTTGACTCTGGGCTCAGTGGTCAGGACATAAAACAACAGTGATTTTTTTGTAGTAGAGGATTAACTGTATAAATTATTGAATTAATGATTTACTAAATTATTTCAAAATAAAATAAATTTATGTTGTTCATATCTTTAACAATGTATCAAGAAATCACTTTATAACTGAATTTATTCATAAGATAACAATGTGCAATTTTATCATAATTTTATTTTAAAAAGCACAATTCAGAAAGAAAATGTTGCCCTTGATAACATTATAACTGTACTTTTGAGATTTAATAACTGAGAAAATCCACTTTTCAGAATGACAATCATGTAAAAATGTTTGGGAAAAATGCCTTTGAAAGTGTAGCTGTGTGGTTTTCATTATTTGAATTATTGTACAGACACATTTATATGTTACATGATGCATTTAGATGTACTCCTTGAAAGCTTTATGTAACAAGAAATAGTCCACTTTAAAATGAGATCTTTCTGACTTTTATGAATAATAATATAAAAGTGATCTGGTAAGTTTAAGTGTTCCATATTAGTATTTTCAAATATGAATTTAAGAAATTATGCAATAAAAATGCAAAAACATACTTAAAATTGTCCTTTCATAATCACTTGCCTATAAAGAATTTTAAATAACTTTATAGAGAAATTTTATATATTATATACTAGACAACTATATGTTAGACAAATTACTTATAAAAGAAGATAGGGAGTACCAAAAATATAAATTGAGAAAAAGCATGGGATATTTCATAAGAATCTATATTATGTACATCATTTCAATATTAATACTAGAGCAAGCAAAAGTAATCTATTTCACAGAATAAAAATACTTAGTCTTAACTATGCAACTAAGAACCACAATTTTGAGAAATGCTTATTTTCAAATCAATCAGTTGAAATACTCCTGAACCAGTTTTGAAGTGCTTTCTTTCTTGGAGTCACTGGAAACCCACTCATATGAAGAATATTGATTTGGTTTTGTTTAAAATATATTGGCCTATAAAATGATCATCCCTTTGCTCCCAGGAATGTAGGAAATCTGAAATTCATAGATGCTTAAATGAAATTAAGAGAGAAAGAAAAACCCTAGTAACATACAAAATTATTGTATCTTTAAAAAAGCAAGATAATTTTAGAAGTTAAAATAAATTTTAACAATGAAAGTCCCTCAGATAATCAACACAACGGTTATTAAATTGCTTCTAAGAAAAAAGGCGATTATCACTTATGATAGATACGTATCTGTCAGATTCATCCTCTTAGTAAATGAGTCCCCATTTGTGTGACAGGATTTGGAACATTCTCTTCTACCTAAGGCCAAGTTTCTGTATCAAGGGAGATGTAACTCAGAGTAGCCGCATCAGTACCCTGTGTGTATGTCTTATCTGCACCTTATTATGCTTTGACAGGGCTCCACTATCAAATACCACTGTGCTCCACATCCGGGCCCAGATCAGTATGGCCAGAAGATATCTATCTATACATATGTATTACAGAATTTAAATTATATAGATCCATTATTACACATATCATAAAACTGTGCAGAGCTCGAAATGAGCAAAATAAATGTAAAACACATCTCTGTGTTTACATTTACTTAGAAATAGAATTTAGATATGTTTAGAATGGTTGATAATACTTTTAAAATTTTATAAAACCAAAATTATCCATCCTATAAAAATTAGGTAAGGCCTGAGGTGGAAAGGAGAACCCTATGACTTTCCTTGTGCAGAAGGGAAACTGATCCACAAAAGAATATGCATCAAACTCTTATCTAAGTGTCCATGTGAAATTAAAATTGAGAGTTTTGCATCTAAAACTTTTCAGGCTTAGAGTTGGCATTCTAAATACTTGTTTAAAAATTGTCATGGTTCTAAACACAGATTTTAATTAGACACGTTGCTGAAAAAACTGCTTACGTAAAGCATGTAGGTTTTCTTCCTCTCTGAAGAATTTTTTTTTCCTTTGGTACCATAAGTCAAACTCAGGACTTAGCATTTGCCAGGCAGGTGCTGTGCCACTGAGCTATATTCCCATCCCATATCTGAAGGATTCTAACTAACTGACAAAGATTGTTAGCTTTGCATTAAAAATGAAATAATAGTGACTATAAAACCAAAAAAAAAAATAGAGGGAGAGTCTACTATGTGATCCAGGATGGCCTTGAACTTGTCTCATTCTTGCCTTATGCTGTCAATAGCAAGGACACAAAAGCGCGCACAATCTGCCTGTTGTCCAAATGTTTCACCTATGCATCTATTGAAAACAAAAACCCAGAAATTCTCCCCAAATTAATTTTTCTGATACTGATGCAGATTACTTCTATACTTTTCAACTTTTTAAAGACTTTTCTAAGACCTTATTTATCTAATGAATTTAATTATATTATTTGTGGTATTAAAATGATTATAATTAATAAAAATAATATCTGAAATGACAGGTATACTGAACAAGATGATAAAACTATGCCTGGAAAGTAAAAAATTTGGCAGTTATAGAAATATCACTAGATAGCAAATTTTGGTTTTAAATTGCAAATGTGTTATGTTTCCAATGCAAGAAGAAGGGATCTGCAGTGAAAATTTCCTCTACGTATCCATGATGATTATCCTAGAAAGTGATGATACCCCTGAGTTATGAACTGGGATAAAATAAGTGATGCTTAAGTAACAATACTGTAAAAGGAAAGAAGCACATTTAAATTTTTATTATATCACATTATCCATGTTAGTTAAATATTTTACAAGGTGACACTTAAATTTTGTATCAAATCAGAATCATCATTATGTTGGAATAATTATTTACAATGAAAAAAGGAAGTATTTAAACTATGGATTTTATATATTGCGTGGACATCAAATTTCTTTTGCGAAGATGTTGCTGACGGTCGTTGTTGGTCAAGGATACAAGAATAACTACACAGAGTGTGTCTTGTGTTATGACACTCCCTCGAATTCA
This sequence comes from Dinomys branickii, assembly GCA_004027595.1. Classification (NCBI taxonomy): domain Eukaryota; kingdom Metazoa; phylum Chordata; class Mammalia; order Rodentia; family Dinomyidae; genus Dinomys; species Dinomys branickii. The sequence goes on along the minus strand of PVLD010002630.1, from coordinate 19,526 downwards.
AAGGAATGCATACTAAATTATCCATGACTAGGGAAATCTCATAAAACTTTTTCCAATACTGAGAATGAAAAAGAACAAAAAGCAGATGAGGTCACTATCAGAGAAACAGAGACGTCAGGCGAAGAGGCCTTAGGACAGCTTTGAAATGTTAGCACGTCGAGGCTACTATCCTGAGGACCTAAATCAAACTCCGCAGTCCTCGTTTTCTCCTGCACTGCCATTTCCGCCCTCTGAATGCCCTCTTCTTCTCCTCACCCCAGCTCCGTGGGAAGTCGTTCTTCCTGTTGTCCTCCCTCCCCTTCTTGGCTTCAGCATTTCTACACTCTTCCCCTACCATGGTCAGGTCCATGCCCTACAGTCAGTGACAGAATCTGGCCCAGTGCCAATCACTGCAGTCTAAACTCCAGCTTCAAATGGCTAGGGGCAGCCAGAAACTTCCCACAAGGGGAGAGACTTTGTGCATCTTTGTACCTGTAACGTCCCCAGCATGTAGAATAATGCTGAGACGTGAGTGTTTTGTAGACATTTGTTAGACAAATGAATTATTAGGATGTGAAACCTAAACAGCAGCAGAATAAAAATTGTATGAATAACTTCTCCTTCAGTCGGGCAATTACATTGCATCACAGTTGAACACACCATTATGATGACCCCAGGATGATTTTATTTCAGCATAGTCGAATTTGCTGGTTATTTTATGATTATAATAGTCTCTGTCATGGATTTATATTCCTAAAAGTAGTGTTTTCATTATGAACACATCAAACACAGAATAGGCTACTATAGTTCTGATCAAAAAAGGTGTATTTTGGCATATAAAAGGGGAGGAAATTTGGATAGTTTGAAGAATTCATACTTTATATTAACATATATTTTGGCCGCCTACTGAACACTTCATGAAAAACTAGTCTTTAACACACACTTCATGTCTAAGGGAAACGGCAGCTCCCAGCTCCTTACATGTCCCCTTTCCCGGAATGCACCGTTAGCTCACATTTGGGTGGGTCATTTGCTCTCACTCTGCTGTTTATTAAAACCACACACACATACACACACACACACACAGTTTCTCAACTCTCAACCCTCTCTTTTAATAGTCCTGGGACTCAGGAACATTAATAGACTTCTAAGATCACATGGGCCTGTAGATTCCTTACTGTACTGCAGTACCAATGTGTCTCTAGATAGGTCCAATATCACGGGGTTCTTGTTCTTTTTTATAATTATGATTATTTGTTTAAAAATATCTACAATTAAGTAGTCTGTGTTGTTTCTGATGACATGAGTGATCACAGTCTAATACTCAGTTCTACTCCATAGTTTTCTGCTTTTAAATAATCTTGGAAATGGCTATTATCAAATTCTTTACTAGTTAATTTTTTATAGATTACTAATGTGTTAGATTTAGATTTGAAATCATATCCCAAAACCCATGAGCTTACTAGTAATAAACATAAAACATAAATACAGAGTAAATAAGAATATTTATCTGCAAAATAACCTTTGGCATAATTAAAGTAGTAATAATTGAGAAGTATCATTTTTATTATCTACTATGCACAAAACCACGCAAAAGTTCTTAGTACACATTACTTGCAATTTATTTCAAATTACCAAAACAGGAATGCTTCTAATACCGTGCTAATGAAATTCTTAATTTAAATAACTAATATTCAGCTGTTGGATTATGATATCATCCTTTTTATTGCTACACATACCATTTTAACCTTTTGCACAAACATTTTTATTTAATTCTATACTCCCCCCAGATCATACATCTGTAACCATTTTTAAGGTTCTTGATTAATATTGCAAAATTGATTTACAGAAAGTTTACTCTAAAATCTAATATTACTCTCTTATAATATTCTCACTCCAGTATTTAAATATGTAAAACTATACCTCCTAGTATTTACTTGTTTTTAATTTAAATGAATTTTTGTCATATGTTATTTACTTACCATTACATTTCTTATTTAGGGAAAGATATGTACTTGGTTTACACATTTTTCTATTAAAATATTCTGAAATATGTAACTTGCAAAACCAGTTGGGTGTTAGCCATCTCAGTACATTGAGTTACATCAACCAGTGGCAGCAACCTAGCATGTTTTCAGTGCAGGCAATGCAAAGACTTAACTGCTGATCCTAGAAAGAATGCCTGCACATCAGAATGCAAAAATGTCAATATACCTGAGTCAAAATTAAAAATGTTTTCATGTGTTTTCATAAAAGAATACCATTATATATCACTTATATTTCACTTGATGCATACAAGGCAGTGTTTAGGTGTTTTGCATGCTCTATGTTATCTAATGTGACTGTTGCAATGATTCTTTGAGGTAGTAGTATTTTGACCCCATTTCACCAGGGAAGGAGCCAAGACACAGAGTGGAACCTTCTCTACTCGGCAGAATAAACAAGCAGCGGAGCTGACCAGGCGACCTGGGCTCCTACAATACCTTTCAGAATACTTCCGACAAGAACATGTATTTTCTCTAATAGAGGGAATTTTTTTTTAGAACAAAGAGTTAATGAGGACAACAGGCAAGGAAAAAATTGAATGTTATAGTATTTAGAATGCATAAATAATGTATTGAAAATTTCAGTAACATTTTAAATTGAGATTTTTATCTTCCAATGTAGACAGAATTTTATATTAATAGAGAATGAAAAAATAGTGCATCCCAACTTTCCTTTTTAAATGACTTATTTATTCCATAGCTAGGTAACTAGTATTTATTCTACATTTGGTCTTCTTGCTCTTTCAAGTTCTAAGAACTTTTTAACTCCCCTATTTGAATATTTAGACTTTAGTGAATTAATCTTAAATATTCTATTGTATCAATAAGAGCTATCATGTTAGTATTACATGATATGTACATATATTCCACTTAAGATTTGTTGGTTCAATATATAATAAAATAAATAATAAATAGTTAATAAAATATGTAACATTAAACCTATATAAAATATTCCTATCCAGTAACATCTAAGGTCTATAGCACAGTACCAAGTGGAGTCAGTAGTTTGTGTTCTGCTGTGAATTGAAGGATTTCCATTTTCTAATAACAGAGGTACCAGGGCTATGATTTTCATGACTGAGCCAATCTTGAATATTTCTTAGACTTTTATCAACAATTCTGAGTTCATTAAGTATAGGATGTAATTAATGCATGGAAAATATCTATAAAATGAAATGTGTAGTAAGACTGGAAAAATTAAATGCTAGAAAATTTCAGTATAACTGGCTCAAATGTGACTTTGTATGTGTATGTACATGTACATTACGTTACATTACCCCTGCTGTAACCCGTTACCCGCTGCTTCTCTTTCTCTCTTAGGAACACAAGCGCAACCGAATATCATACGGAAGGAAGCACGTAAGATTCAAAACACGGCATAGAAGCTGAGCAAGCATGACAAGAATTAAAGTCCAAGCTTGAAAGGAACTTTCCCTGGCCTGTGTGTTCCCTCTCCGTTTCTGTGTGGAGCTCCCACCCTGAGCGTGGGGCACGGGACACAAAGTTGCAAGAGGGCTGAGGTCCTGAGAGCTTGGAGTTCCTGCCCTTGCCAAAGGCCGCAGGAAGCGGCCCCTTCCGCATCGTGAGGCCACAGGGAAGAGCCCCAGGCTTAGAGCCAGAAAGTAGCTCCAGGCCGACCTTGACTCTGCGCGTGCCTTAACCTCCCACTTCCTGGTCTCCATAACTAAAAATATACAGTTTTCATGTTCGTAAGCAGTCTGAACAGACCAAGACTGCATATCAACAGACAACTCAGAACATCTGAGAATGAAAACGAAACAAAAAAGATGGGTTTGAAGCTAAAATGAAGCTATATTTGTATTAATTTTGAAATTTTCCCTTAGCTACCCCCAACAGGATGGCAGATAATAATTTTATCAGGTTTTCTCATTGTAACACTCTTCTACTGTTACTGTTTGAACTTGATTTAATTAAACTGTTCTTGGCAGTTCAAATTAACATTAATACCTGACAAATCCATGGCAAATCCATTCTTTTTGATATTTTTTTAAACTCTTGAGGTACCACAGAATCACTGTAATAATTTAATTACTTAACACAATAATAGAAAAATAAATATCACAACGTAATAATAATTTAAATAATTTGAAACCTGGCTGACAAAATGCCTCTTGATTTTGAGGTTTCCTTATGAATAAAACTGATATATTTTGCAAGCACTAAGACTGACAGATACTCTAGAATGGGTCAGCAAGTAATTCTGAAAATGTGGGTAATTGAAACTTGAATTTAGAAACATGGTTACACGTTATTTTGTGAATTTGCCAAATAGTTATTTAAAATCTCTTTTGTATTGTTGGCTCTATTCAAATGGCCTCTAAGACTTGTTTAATAATTATTTTTTTAAAAATTAGGTTACATGTAATTTTGTAAGAGTAATAAAAAAAATAATATAATACATATTAATGAACCATGTTCCCTCTTATTTAAAAGAAACTTAAGATTTCTACATGCTAAATCAATGTGGGTTTTTTCTTTTGTTTTGCTGTTTCAAACTGTGTAATCAAGTTCATCCCTCTATTTACCATGTAATTACAGTGGGTATCTTGGACTTATAATTAAAGCTCTTGAAATTATAGCTTCAAACATAAAACATACTCTCTGATCTAATATGTCAGGGTCATTATATGACTTATGAAATTATTTTCCCACTACATTTTGGATAAAGCATTAGTGAGTAGTGTTGGTAAAAATAACTTACACACTCATTTGGTGTGCATGAATCATAGACTAGTAAAGATATTATCTCTACGCATTCCAATTCTTGAAAAGCTTGAATTTCATCTTACTTTCATGATACAGATGAAAATCATTCTGAATTGTCACAAAATTTACTGCTTTCTCTTCAAAATGATTTCCTTTTTCTCCTCCTGGTATCTTCTCTGTGTTCCTTTGGAACAGAATGCATTTGTCTTCATGGACATCTAATCTGCAGCACTTATGTGGGACCCTAATTACACTGGTGGTCAGTACAGACCCAGAGCTGATTTACACTATTAGAGGTCCACCATGGAAATTCATGAAGTTCAGACCCTCCTACAGCACACCAGGAAGAAAAGAGGCATTATAGACCTAAAACTACAGTATAGTTTTCAAATTTTATCCAAGATTTCAATTTAGGTTTAGTTAGCAATGAAAGGGTTTAATTTAATACTTGAACTGTGAAACAATCCCTTTTGTCCAAACTCTAACCATTTCATGTAGGTCCTTTCCCTCTGTATGTAAATCATGGAGGTTCTCAAATGAACCTGAGTTTTCTGCTCCCTCTAAGTTTAGCTTAAATTCCTTGTTTTGCCTCTATGAAGTCCACACTCACCCTTCCTTTGGCTCAGCGTCTCCCAGTCTTTACCTCTCCAGAGCGGCTTCCCCCAGTTCTCTCTGCATTGCTTAGAAACATGGTCACCACTTTTACTGTGAACTCTGAAGTCCTAGTGCTTGGATTTAAATGCTTTCCTCATCTCCATCACTAGATGCAACATCGAGCCTCCAACAAGCACAGCACTGCTCTGGGAAACAGTTTCAGAGAAAGCTGCGCAGAGAAAGGTCTAAATATCGTTAAATCAGTGATAACCACCATCTATTCATCTTCACTATCATCACACCTTCCAGTTCTCTCACTGAACCCTTTCTCTCTCAGTATACGGAAGGGTCTGCATCTAAAAGTGACTTAATAATGACTAACACACCCCTTTATTTGCACGTCACTTCAGCCACTTTCCTTGACAGCCCCCTCAGATTCTGTACTCTTTGGTTCTTTTACAACTGTCCGTGAAATTCCAACCTTATCTCCAACTGTTTACATCAGAAATGTGCTAACCAGCCAGTCACACAATCTTAAGAAAGTCAATGTCCTCACAAGGTTTGGAGCTTCAATTAGCTAAACTGTCAGCCTTCGTTACATACCCTTGGCGAACTTCCTCTTTCATCTTACATAGTAGTTATTCTTAACTTTATGATTTCCCCACACCATTTGGAAGCCCAAGTCACGTTCACAATTTTCATTTTTTAAATTTTCAATCTCCATTCCCTTCCTTCTTCAATTTGGCTTCCACCTGCAACAACTTTGATGAAGCCCATCAGCTAATTATTGATTAGCTTTATCAAATAAAAGCAGAGCTGTGTTTTCTAGAATGTGACCTTGTTAACTGTACTCCTTCTTGACATGCTCTCCTTCCCTGAATGCTCTTCTTTCATGAATACCCTGCTACCTTTAAGAGGGTCATTTCAACAGTTTTGTGGTACTTATTCTTTCACCTTTTTCTTAAATGTAATATGTCAGTGATTCCCAAATGTTGACTCTTGGCTTTCTTATTCTTCATGGGTGATTCTCAATTCTGTTATTCTAATGGCATCACTTAACTGCTGATACTCTACTGCAGTCTCTAACCCAGACTTGTGAACTCCAGTTTTATGAATTCAATTGGTGTTAAGTCCTTTTATTTGGATATCCCATGTAAACCTCAAACCCAACCCAGCTCCAAAATGAACTCCATCCTTTCCCTAGAATACCTGAGATTATCTTCTTCCTCCTCTTCCTGCATCAATAAAGTCTACTTAGTGGCTCAGCTATAGATTCTAAATCAGTACGTAATTTTGAAGTATTGACTGGCTCTATAGATAACTTTAATTCAGACCATTATTTCTCTTACCCTCCTTAATGACCTTTCTGCTTATATCACTCTAGTCTACCTTTTACTAGGTGCTAAAATAATCTTTCCAGAAATAAATATGTAACTTTGTTATTCTGTTGCTTTCTGTGATTTAATAACCTGCATAACCTTCAGGAATCCTGTTGCTGTCTACTGCTTAAGCTTGTTTGAAGCCTTTGGGCATATTGTTTCCTTTGCTTAAAATCCTGTCTGTATAAGAAGCAAGCATTTTTCTAGCTTTCTAAATTCAATTCGATGGTCATCTCTTCTATGACATCTTTCTAAAACTAACATCCATCATCTCAAAATGAAAATAATCATATCAGTTATGGGGGTTACCATGTATTTTTATGAGCATATTGATCAAAATATACAGCCAAGGTTTAAACTAGAAGTTCTTACTGTAAAAGATACATTAACATTAATTCCTCCTCAAATACTCCTCCTCACTTCCAATACATGCATCCAGCTGTTCTTGCCAGTTTCTTAAGCCGTGCTGGAAATCCTCTTTCATGAGCATGTCTATGAGGTATGATTAAAAAAAAAAAGGTAAAACCCGCTGCCTAGTGCAATCCAATGTAAGGCAGGCTTGTAACCATGCCAGTGAGTCTCCGCCCACCTCAGTCACCAGACCTGGCCCCATGCGACTTCTCGCTCTACCCCTGAAGCCAAAATGACCTTAACAGGTAAATGTTTGGAACTGATTCAGGACCCGGAGAGAGCCATGACTGTACAGCCAAAGACACCTGTGAAAGCGTTTCCAGAGCTATTTTAGAAAATGGCAAGAGCACTGGTGTGTGTTGGCAGAGGGAGTATTTTGAGCTGGATTAATGTCACTGTGTCTTATACTGTAACAAGTTTTTGTTAAATTTAAGCACCCACCATATTTTTCAACCATACCATATTTTATATATAGTTACATACACACACAAATATATAACCTATTTATATCACCTATAATAATTACTGCTTTTACCTTTTATGCAAACTCTAGAGTCAGAAAAGACAGGGCGCTATTTTGTGTGTCTTGTTATTTCCAGCATCTAGTACAGTACCACACAGCGTGTGTTTAACAAATGTCTATTGAAGAAGTATTCAAATTTCACCAGATCAGACCTTTTCTGTTCATCTGTTTAAAGCAGATTTCACTTGATTTGATATCTTCCTAGAGCATACCATTAGAATTGTCCATATTGGCACACGAGCATAGCATGTTACCCACATCTCTTAATTCTTCAAAGATATTGATAAATCCTTTAAGGCATAACTTAGGCTTTTGGTATCCTCTACAGTCTAAAATACTGCTGAATTCATTATAGAAATAAACTTTTAAAATCTTTTAAAAAGCTAAAAAGTTTTAAAGGTAAAATAAAGTTTAAAGTAAATCATGATTAATAAATTAATCTAGCTGTACTTGGTTATGGAAATATTACATATACATATTTGCATGAAATTATTTATTTCATTTTTATCTAACTGGAGTAGTTGCTTTTATAAGTTAAATACATAAATATCGCTAATAGTTAACATTTTCTTAGAGAAGAATGAAAAATTATAAAATGAGCAAAAAATGGTAAAAAAAATTTCAAGTTAGATAAATGAAAATATAACAAGTAAAAGCAGCGGAAGAGACAGACCTGAACGTCTTCTCCGTGTGGAGTCCACTCCTTCTGTGACCACACCGTGTAATGGACAGACATGGACAAAGGAGATGGGTGTGAGAGGCGTGCTCAAGTGAGGGTGACTCTGAAGGAAAGGGTCCCAGGTCACTCTGGGAAAGCATCCTGTGTGCAGTTGTGGGCAAGATATCATCAAATACACACCACAGAAAAGAATATGAGGTACTGGTGGCAAATTCATAAAGGTACTACAGGTTAGCAGGGTCAGAAAAATAGAGTTAGTGCACAAAAGGATTAAAATTTTTATAACTACTGCATCCAGCCAGTCCTGAACACTGATGCTGAGGAAAGATATCATTAGTAAAACCAATGTTTCTTTTCTAACCACATTATTCGAGACATAACTGAGTCAATTTAAAATTTGTGAAAATGCTTTTAGAATTTTAATTATCTGAAAAATGTTTGAGTCATCAAAAAGCAAAAATTCTTAAAAACAGTTTCAACAAATTTCTATGCTTTTGGAGTTTCCCAAGTTAACCAAATATTATCATTAAAATACTATGGTACAATAAACATAATACAATTCATTATAAGAAGAGTGGTTGAGATTTTACTTTATGATTAAAAACTCAAATTATTCAATTTAGAGAAATTTGTGTGATCATAGTCCTTTAGAATGTCTTTTATTCAGAAAATTCTTTTTAAAAACATCACATTATAGATCACCGAAGTTTCTAGTAAAATTTACCCATTCAAATACAGTATCAACTACAACAGAGCGTCATTTTGGAAATACATTTTTCCATTTTATACAGTGTCTTAAAATGCAGAAGGTTCTTCTCAGCATGTGAAGAAAAATTACTTTTAAAACATTAGTGGGTTAGTGTTTATGACTCACAGGGACAACACAACACTCTTACTCTAGTTCCCCACATTTCTGAATCGCACAGCACAAGATTCTTAAATCAATATCACATTCAGTCCTGCAGTACTGCAGTAGTGCCAGCAGAGCTTTTAAGTGATTTACGGAAAAACAAGTTAGAATGTTAATTTTTTGAAATGATAGCTCTTGACAGAAATAATACCTGTAACAAATTTATCAATTTTTATGAACAATGAGAAAATGAAAAGTTTTCACTATAAGAAAGTGCTAAAATGACCAAAATTTTTTTCCTTAGGAAAAAAAGAGACATCCTCATAAGAGTTATAGAAAATGGGGAAAGGAATGCCACATTTTGAAACTTAACAATGTTCTTTTTATTGTTATATAAACATACTTTTCACCTATTTCAATCAGATACTCAGTATAATTATATTCCAAGCCAGAAGCTGCTAATAGGATTGATTGCGGAAAAAAATCTTTATATCCTCCTGAAATGTACTCGTACACGTTAAAATGGTATATGCCATCTTTTCCATTCCCAGTCTACCCATTTCTTAAAGAAGACGGTTAAAAAATCAAAGACATGTTACTAACAGGTCAGTGTTGAATCGTGTATCTTCCTTCATGTTTATATATAAAATTTCCATAGATACACATTTACCATATTACTAGAAGAGTTTTCTCCCGCATTAAAAGAAAATTTGTATGAATTGTATAAACTATTATTTACATGCACTTTATCTTTAAGAAAACATTTTTTCCAGAAAAATGTACAAAATAAATGAAGCTTCATTCTTTACCACATATTTCCCTTTATCTTGGATAAGCTTGTGTAGCACTGATATAATGGTACATGGATTTAAAACATTAAACACCTATTCAACTAATTCACAAATATATTCTAGTGAACAATGGAGGCAGAGAGTTCAAAGCAACTTTCCCAGAATCACAGAACAGGTTCCGTGGCAGAGTCAGAAACAAAACAAAAGATTCCTGATTATGCTGTCAATTTTCTTTCTAGTAGATGTTATATGACCCAATAAAAACATTTGAAATAAAAAGTCAAACACAGAACAAAAAATTCTGGCATGTTGACAACTGAACTGGATGTTTATTATACAGTTTATATTTAGAGACATTTTTAAAAAGAGGCACAGACCTGGTAATACACCAATGCACTCATTTGTGGATAGAATATGGTAAGAGTTACCTCAGAACCAATAGTTTTAAAACAATTTTTAGGTAGTAAACAAAATTTACATTACTGAAAGGGAATGCAAATAAAATGTGACCATGATATCACTACTAACAAAAAGTATCATGATATCACTACTAACAAAAAGTATCAATTAAATCACTTTTTCATTCTCTATGTGAATATGATGCACCAAGAAACTAAGATTATATGAAACAAACTTACCAGATAATATATTTAGGCAAATAAAATTCAATGTATACAAACTACTTAAAATTTCTAGGAGGAGTTTCCTGCTTCCTTTGTGGTTACCATTTTATTACACACTATTTGCATTAAAGCAGCTCCATTTTAACAGAAACAGTCAATAATCTCATTTCAACTGTCATGACGGACGTAAACAGTAATATGTAAGTGCTCATTACACCCAGTATAACCACGAACAGCACACTTCATCTAGCCCCTCCACTCTCTGGGTCTCTCCCATTCCTCTGACCACTGCCATGCTACAGCCAAATACACCTTCCACTGTGGCTGACAATTCATTTGGAAGAGAACTGCTTGTCTTTTACTTAACTACTAGCTGCTACCAGACTCCTGAATAATCAATAGCAGACACACCATTTAACCACGACCGGGTCAGACTGATTAAGGGGAGTGAAACTAACCTCTCTCTTAGGCGCCCATTACTGTCATACTTATGTCTGGGTATTTTAGAATTAGCTAATGGATGAACTTGGCAAAGACAAAGTACAGTGTTCTTTGTTGTTGTTTATAACTTTGTATAAAATAAAATAGTCTTGCAGATAACAATGAAATAAAAGACACATGAGATACAATGAGTAATTCCAAAGCACTGTTTCCATCAATTATGACAAATCAGTTTTCAGAAAATATTTTTAAATTTAATGTATCATCAAGTTGCAAACTATAGAAAGGATTGGTTTTTAATCAAGCAATTATAACACACAAATACATATATGTTTGAAAGCTACTGATAATTTTAATAAAAATAAATTAAAGATATACTGTATATTAAATATATAAATTAAAAAATCATGAGAATGAATATATCAGGTGTTACATAAAATTTTGTGCAAACCAAAAATGCTTCCCCTACCAATAATGTTTTAATTATTACATTTCAGCTGAACACATATCTCAAGGTCAAACTCAAGTGATAATCTGTAATCACCTTGATTTAAAAAGCCAAATATATGCAGTTTACCGGTAAATGTGGTTTTTCCCCAAGGGTGTGTGATATCTACTTGAAACTTTGTTGATTGGCCCTTGTTCCCATACATGATTTTACAACAGGCACACAGCAAGTTACCAGATTTAATGGCACTTGAGTTAACATATACTCTACTGAAGAAAGTATTTTGTGCAAATCCTCCTGACAAAAAGAAAGAAGTCTTAAGATTTTAAGTACTGCAAATGTTATAAACAAAGCACAAATAAAAGCTAACCATAATACCAGGATTTATGAACATCCCACAGAGTTTTACAATGATTTCTTTGGAGAGAGAAGAGACACAGTTCATAAAGTAGCCAAGATAAACATCTGCATACAAAGGCCTAAATGCTACAACCGTCAGATTAGAGCATATTTGGATCTTGGTATCTGTGTGGCACCCTGGAATCAACTGTTCACAGCAGGGAAGTCTGACTGTACTTACGTATGAGGATGTTAGTTTCATTTAATTCCAAAACTTATGAGTTGATATGTGTTTCATAAAACTTAATTTATTTTTGTATAACTTTTCTTCTCTACCAAGAAGAAAATACATCCACTCTCCAGCAATTCAGAAAATATCTGACAATAACTAAGACTATAACCCTGATTTCTTTTTCCTGATTGGATGGGTTAAATTAGTATAAAATTAGATTACTTTAGAAACTGTTTTAAAATGAAATAAAGTATGTATATAGTGCTTTTAAGAAATCTCAAAATGCCCAGAATAAAAGCAAACAGAATAAAAGGAAATAAAATAGGAAAATACTCAAAGAAAATTTAAACTACAAAATTCACTAGCAAAATACTTGGTTAAATATTTATTTTTCCTTAAATTTTATAAAACACAATTCCAGAGGTAGAACTAACTGAAGAAAAATCCCAACCTTCAGCAGAATTATAACTTCAATGAAGAATACAATCTGAAAGAGTCAACACTGGTAGAAGTTAAAGATTAATACACTGATTAAATCATACAATGCTAAAATTAAGGACTTATGTACAAGGTAGGATGTTACAGTAAGTAATTATATATAACTTACTTGGAACATTTTCAATTTGAAAAATATTACAGTCATATAGTACTCTCAGCAAAGTATTTATCTCCCTGACTTTTACAAAAACTTAGACTTATTTTTCAGACAAGATACAGCAAAGTGAAAGCGCAATTACTTGTTTCAGAGTAGTTAAAACAAAAATAGCTAAGTCAATTGAAGATTTTCCTAGTGAAAAACATACCTCACACTTAGAAAATAACAAATCAAGTCTAATGCACTTATGAATAGAATCAATCATCAAATATATCAGAAGTCATTTAACATTACATTTTAAAGAAAAATCTGAATTATTTAAGTTCAAGATTAATTTTTCCATGAGCTTCTTATTTTGGAGAACTTATAAAATTGTATTAGTTCCAAAACAGACATTAAACCTCAAGAACTCATTTAAATTAGTTCTCATGATAGATTTTTTAATGTAAAATAGATTGCATAAATATTTTGTAGAAAAACATTATGCTCTTTTCTCATATATATTACTACTTACTGTAAGGACAGATAAACTCACAGAGCAAATGTGATAAAAGTCACTAGTTTAACATTTGTTTTCAGTGCATTGTAGCAATGTATTATTGAACACCATAGCATTCCCATCCGGAATTAGGCTGCTCATGTGAAAAATAAACAACAGATTATCCATGTTTATGCATCCATGATTTATATTAAAAGCAGCTGATTAACCTTTTTTGTTATTAACTTTTAAGGCCTAAGCAAAATCTAATCCACATTCTACTTGTGGAAGGTGTAGACTGAACACTATATATAAATTCCAGAATTTAAAATGACGTGAGAGCTTGGCATTTCATGCTCACATCAAGGACATCATTATGGTAAATGCCACGATACTGTCTAGGGCTCTCTGCCCACACTGACATCAGGGAAGAGAGATGGACAGTGAGCCTCTGCTTCGGGTAATAACCCTCTCAGATGGCTGACTTCAGGAATGTAAAAGATAGACACCAATCACGATACTGACATTCACTCAAATATTTTACTCTTTTTTTAGTCTATAGCTTGTATAGGCCTTCATTTCTGCAGTGTTATTTTTTAACTAAGTTTATGAGTACAACTTAGATATACATAATGACCACGTTCATCACAGGGGTTTTGTACCTGTATCTGCTCTATCTTGATTCCTCTTTTTATATTTTAAGTAAAAATTTCAAGTGTATTTTTTATTGTTTCCTAGATGTGGCAAAATTATTACTGTGTAGACTTCCAGAGAAAAGCAATTGAGATGGAAAACAATCACACTACTGATACACAACTAGCCTCCCTCTGAGAGTTGCATGTCAGCCCTTGCAGACTTTTCTAAGTCAAATTTACCAAAATCAGCTTATCTCTGATGATTCACAAAGGATGATCTCTTAGATTTTAGTGCATAAAATTAGAAAACCAGCGTTGAGGCTGGGGATATAGCTCAGTGGAATAAGTGCTTGCCTGGCAAGCACAAGGTCCTGAGTTCGATCCCCAGTACCGCAAAAAAAAAAAAAAAGAAAACCAGTGCTGAATGTAATGAATGGGTTATTAATAGCACCAAGGTACTCAGATACAGGATAAACAACTCTACACCCATCTTTTGTGAAGTTCTGCCTCAGAAACACGGTTACTTAAATGTAATCAGCACAACCTGATATTCCATTACTTCCCTCCCATTTTATCACTCAAAAGTCTCAATAATTAAAAATATTCCCTATATATACTACTCATCTTTTTGCAAAAGCAGAAAAATTTATGAAACACTAAAATTTAATATTTATTTTACTGACACCATATTGCATATTTATGACATTTTGGATTTGAATTTAGAGAACCAATTTTCCTAGTACACAGGAAAATATACATTTGCAAAATAGAAAAATCTAAAAGAATTTAAACTATGACATTAAAGCACCCTCATTAAATTAAATTTTCTCTACTGTATACATTATATTCAATCACAAGGCTTAAGTGATAAAATATACATATAATATAAATATGAGAATAAACTAAATATATTTAAATTACATCTTTAGGGATTTGCAGTTGTTAAATTTATTTTTTTAGTGAAACATTGCACCATTGTATAATTTTAATGTACAAATGTATATACATGGGGCTACAAACATATTCATGCATCAGATATGATGGCAAACAAGACAAATAAATGAGAACCATGACCCAGGATGACCCACATCCCATATACAGAAAGGACAGACTTTTTTACAGTGTTGTTTTTGTTATATATATTACAGCATTAATTTTATATTTTGTTCATTTTTAATATCACCTTAAGTATTATAAATTACTATATTCCACATAAACTTAGTCTTAACTGAAAATCTGAATAAACATGCTATTTTTCTTACAACTCTATGACTATACTTAAATTCCTAAAGTGAATTCCAGTTTTACTACATTTTCAATATACCTTGTTTTACTAAAAAGAATTAGATCATTGTTTGCACTTTGGTGGCTTTCTTTGCTCTACAGACTTCTTATATAAGTGATATGTTTTCTCAGAGCACCTTATTCTGCTTAATAATGCTGATTACAATTGTTAATAGCTTAATAATTAGTGTAATTATTTTTCAATTTGTGTATTTTTGCCAGACATAGATTCCATAAGGGTAGTTGCTGTCTTCAATTTTTGGCATACAGGATTGTAAAGAGTACATGTTAATAAATTAGTGTAACTTACATAATTGACATGTTTTAAAATATAGGTTTTAGCGTTCTATGATGGAATAAATAAATCATCACATTTATACTGTTACTACATGCAGCTTTAAAAATATAATTAATAAAATAAAATAATATTTAAATTTTAATGTACTCATCATATCAGTAATTAAAGACAGTATCGATTATTCAGTTGATTGAGCTCTAAATTCCATTTTTCCTTTTCCTCTTCCTCCACACTAGCAGTTTTATTTCCTTCACTTAAATCTTTCCAAAAAGAGAAAAGAATGAAACAGAAGCATTTTCTTTCAGTGCATTGGCAGAATTAATGGTTTGAAGAAACTTTTACTGCACGCAAAAACTATGCCATCCCTTCTCGTTGTTATTTTGTTAGCAATATTTTCGGCTTTAGAAGTTGTAAGTATATGGAACAAAAACCTCAAAAACATGTGTAATTTAAATATAGGAATGTCCTACAAAGACGAACTTTAATAGATTGAACTTTCTATAACACTTTTCAGAGAAGCCAAGTACTCTCAATCAAGGCACAATGAAACAGATAAAGCAGGTATTTGTACTCAGCCACTTTTTTCCTAAAGGACCAACCGAAAAAGTAAAACAATCCCATTTTCCCAAAGTACACACAATTCATTTTGTAAACAAGTCTTGGAATAAAGTATTCCCCACTCTAATCTACACAGGACCCACACGCCAGGAGGCTCACAGCAACGAGACCGCGAGGAGCAGCCAGGACACACGCGCTGGGAAAGCACGCAGCGCGCGCCCTTGTCCCAGGCTCCCATGCGCTCACGCCCTGACCAACCTGGCTCGGACTGCTGTTTCTTCCCCGGCAATGGTTTGTCATCACTTATTACACCATTCACCATTCTCTGCTGGTCTTCCCATGTAACTTCTGGTGTAAACCAAAGAGAAAGTCATGAGAGCTTGTCCGAAACATGAGAAAATGTACAGTAAGAACTGAAAGATAGTTGAGGGGTATTTAAAGATACGTTTCCTACATTCTCACATACACTATGAAATAAGAAGTTAAAATTTTAAAAGCATTGACTGAATTCCTTAAAGTCTTAAAAATCCTAAGCAGGGAAATTTATTTTTGGTAGATTTCAAAATCTATTTCAATAAAATAAAGAGACCAAGTATGAAGGAAATGATAATTAAAATGGTTTGACAAAGAACTTTTATGATAGTAAATATTTTAGAAATAATCATTGCATTAACTTTTTTACTACTACAAAATTAAATGTTTATAGATAATTATAGAGGTTTATACATATCAAAAGAAAATTCATAAACATAGTTCAACATATAAGAAAAACAGCTATTTTACTACTATATTTAGTGCCCTCACTGAAGAACAAAAAATGTTATATGCTATGAAGTTATTGAATGAGTTATATGACATTTAAAATTATCTGGATTATTTCTACTGTGATATAACATTCATTCATTCTACAAACATATATTCAGCACCTACTAGGCTACTAGGCATATCTAGGTACTGGGGTTACAGCAGCAAACAATACGGAAGAAGTCACACTTTCCTAAAAGTTATCTTTCAATGGGAAAGACACTGTTTTTAGAGATATACTGTGCAAATATACTGCAGATATACTGTGACTTAGACATAAGTGCTAAAAGAAGAAATATGAGGCAGGTGAAGCATGATGAAGCTCAGACAGGGCAGGCAGGGAAAGTCCTCTCTAAGGGGGCAGCTACCTGGGCGAAGAATTTAAGGGCCTAAGGTAGCTATTGGGGACAGGATATCCCGGAAGGAGTATGCAAATGCAAACGTTCGAGCCAAGCAAGTCCGAGCTGTTCCTGCACAGCACTGAGGCCAGCCTGGCTGGAGCAGAGTACACAGGAGGAAGAGCAGAGGGAAGGCTGAAGTACGGACAGATGGCCGTGGGGGAGCGGTTCCTGTGGTGTCTTGTTACTCACATGAGAAAACGTTCCCTGGCCATCGCTTCATCTTATGCTCAGGGTAGCTCTCATACACAAATACACCTCATAGCACTTTGCTTTCTTTGTATTCACATATTTTTCGAGCTCTGTGTACTACAAAGCCAATGGACCTTTACTATTCATGTGCATTTTAACCTCTGTGAAGCTCCACTATGCCATACATGATACTCTGCTACATTGCCTGTGTTTAACCCTGAATTGTAGGAAATGAACATATTTTATAATGTGAAGCACAGAAAACATACTGGGAAGATAAAACCACTGTCAAGAATGGGAAAAATACCTATACTGCAAAATCACATATGTGATTTTAAATGTTACTACCTTTGATTATTTACAATATTAAAATTGACTGAATTAGGAATTCCCAATTCCTAGACCTAAAGTCAATGCTATTTAGTATGACAGCATATTCCAGATAAATCATCTACTGCAAGGAAACAAACTTCTTGCTCTGGTAGTCCTGAAATTACACGGTACCTAGGTATACAGTTTACACTCTGACTTTCCCAATGGTAAATAATAGGATAAAGACATGGGATCTCCAAAAGGTAAGCAATTCAAATAAAAATGCTACATTTCAATCAACTATTTATGGAAACAAATTTTAGAACACTTCACATAACATTTTCTGCAACTCTAGTTGTCTTTAGTACAAAAACAAGGACACCTTTAGCTCCTAAATCAAAGAAGCTGTAGTAACACAAAAACCAACAGACTAGTTTTCCCTCATGCAAGTTAGTCAAACAGAAAATAATAAACTCATTCATAGTAAACTATTTAATGTTGAATTACTTACACTTTTGTTTATCTAGCAGTAAATAATGAAAGATCTTATAAGAGTTGTGCCCAAAATGAAATGCAACAGTAACTATTTTAAATGGTGTTTCATGTTTTGCCATTTGATAAAATTATGATATTTCCAGTAACAGAAGACATGTTACCTTTGCAGTAAGATTGAGTGTCCAGAAGTAGAAACTGCTTGTTTTGAAAATGTGTAAGTTGGCTTAAGAGTTTATTCTGACGTTTGGAGAAAAAAGGTTAAAGCAACATTTAATTTGGAAACACTTTCTTTGAGTTGATATTTTAGTTGAAGAGGAACCATTTTTAGTCAGCCAAGTTGACAGAGTGAAATTAGCAAATATTTGTGGAATATTATGATATGCCAGTAACAGAAAAATTCTAATAACCCTAAGTTTATAAATACCAGCCAATACAACAAAGAATGAGTAAAATCAAGGCTCTAGATGACTGCTAGAAAGAAAATAGGTTTACCTCTAGACTGAGCTCAGGAGGTTGGCTTTTAGCAATAGTGCCACCATAAATAGGTATATGACTTCAGGCAAATGTTATAGTATATCTTGCCTCTGGATTGTGGCCTGTATGTAATAACACTATGTGTGTGTGTGTGTGTATATATATATATGTTAGATTTGCCCCCAGTACCCTTACCATGGATTGAAAAAAGGACTTGTGTAAGCTAGACAAGCACTTTATAACTCAGCTATAGCCTCAGCTCTGGATTTGTTATTTTTGATGTGAGAAAAATCAGTCCTCAAAGAGAGAGAAAACAAGTTATCATAATACACTATGTATCAATGAATTTAAAAGTGTACCCTGATTTAGTATGACTGTCCTAAGTGTTTTATATGTTTTTTTGGCCTCCTACTCTGGCTATTAATCTGTGCTTATGACAATTAATAAAGACATAAAGAAATAAATCAGAAAAGAAAGAAACGGGTCTTGAAAGATCTGTAAAATTATTTCAGCTCTGAAATTGTAGTCACGCTTGCCTTTTAAATTTCCAGACTGATACCTGATATTATTTGTAGTTTGAATTTTTTTTCTTTTATTTCTCTTCTGTAAAAGAAAAAGGGAAGAGAAATAGACTGATAAACTAGACTTTGTGGAAGAGTACTTAGACATGATGAAATCAAGACACTGACAGTTCAGGAGATTCCCCACATGTTTGAAATGCACCTACTATTAAACTTTGTATTGAAATTGAAGTATCTACTTTAAAATATAATTAAAACCATAAAGAGCCAGGTGAGCAGCGCACACCTGTGTCTCAGCCCTGAGAGGCTAAGGCAGAAGGACTGCTGTGAGGTGAAGGCCAGCTGGGGCTACACAGTGACTTCAAGGCCGGCCTGATCTGCACAGTGAGACCCTGCCTCAAAAAGACCAAAATAATAATAA